>CM027085.1:21328892-21353892 GCA_015343265.1 Pao palembangensis | reverse complement strand
TGGAGAAGCCCAGAGAGCCGGTGAGTCCCGCAGCAGCAGTGACGGAGGGTCCCGGATGACACAAAGTCTGGAGCGAACTCCGACAGAACCTGAACCTGAACCTGAACCAGGAACCAGAACCTAGACCACAGACCTGAATCTGAATCTGAATCTGAATCTGAATCTGAACCTGAACCTGAACCGAACCAGAACCAGAACCTGAACCAGAACCTGAACCTGAACCCCTGAACCCTGAACCTGAATCTGAACCAGGAGACAGAACCTGGAGCAGAACCTGAACCCTGAACAGAACCAGAACAGACACAGATCTGAGCTGCAGAACCAGAACCAGAACCTGAACCTGATCTGAACCAGAACCTGAATCTGAACAGAACCTGAATCTGAACCTGAACCAGGGCAGAACCAGGAGAACCCTAGACCTAGACAGGAGCAGAACCTGAACCTGAACCAGACCCAGAACCTGAAACCAGAGCCAGAACCTGAACCAGAACCTGAACCTGAACCTGAAACTGAACCAGAACCAGAACCAGAGAACCCTGAACCTGAACCAGAGCCAGAACCAGAACCAGACCCAGAACCTGAACCTGAACAGGACCAGAACCACAGACAGAACCTGAACCTGAACCTGAATCTGAACCAGAACCAGAACCTGAACCAGAACCTGAACCTGAACCAGAACCAGAACCTGAACCTGAATCTAGACAGGGCAGAACCAGAACCTGGTGAACCCTGGATCTGAACCCAAGAACCTGAATCTGAACCTGAACCTTAACCTGAACCTGAACCAGAACCAGAACCCGAACCTGAACCAGAACCCAGAACCTGAACCTGAATCAGAACCAGAACCAGACCCAGAACCAGAACCTGCTGCTCTGACATGTTTGACCATCTGGCACGTCCAAATCGAGCTGAGAATGAAAATGGTTTAGCAGCTTCAATATCGATGCTACAATCCGATTAAAGGCGTCAGGGACAGAGGTTCTGGTCGGGGTTCTCAAGGAGACTAGGCGGACTCAGAACGGCTGAAAATGTGGCCAGATAAGTGAGTCTAAGTCCAGGCGTTGCTCCTCTCCCAGGCAGTCCCACTTAAGAGGTGGGACTCGGGGGTGCTGGAGGAGGGTCGGGAGGAGGGCGCCTTGGCTCCCGGCGCCAGCGCGAGAGGAGACAGTGATGAAGAAGGAGCTGGAGGAGGGAGGAGGAGGAGCGATGATGCAGCTCACATCCTCCGCCTTGACTCTCATCAAGACAGACGGACAGGCAGGAATGGGTCAGTCCTCAACAGCTGTTACATTCATAGAGATGTGGATTCATCCGCCGCGGACAATAGTCCCAGGACGTCTTCTGAGGTCGAGAGCGTTCACGCTCGTGCCATCCTGACACGAGACCTGCTGCCTGCATCTGTGTGTGTTCTCAGCTACCCCACCTGTGGATGTCGCGGGGCGCTGGGCGTCGAGCGCCTGCGTCTCCTGCTCGGCTTCCTCCACCTCCAAGCCAGCGTCCTGCGCCCAGGCTGCAGGTGCAGCGCGTACTCACGTATTGAACACACACACACACACACACACACACACACACACACACACCGTCTAGCTCTTCCTCCCCTCTCTCTCCTCCCTGCGTGGCTCAGGTTTCCTGCTGCTGCGACCTGGGGCGCCGTCAGCAGGTGCAGCTGGGAGGTTCCCAGCAGCGTGGCCCCTGGACCTGAGGTGTACTGGATGTGCGGCATCATCAAACTGGCGGGGTGTGAACACGTCACACACACACCACAACACACCACGCCCGACTGTGGCTCACTGGTCCTGGAGCTGCTGTGGCGTGGCCTATCAGGTTGAGGCCCTGCTGCGCTTCCTGAGGAGTTCGACAGCGACTCCAACGAGATTTCGGGATCAACCTGTGTGTTCTGACGTGCACCGGTGAGCTGGTGCGCCTCGAGAGGACAGTTCAGCCTCCAGACCAGGAGCAGTGAGAGCCGACCTTCACCAGGTGTGTGTGTGTGTGTGTGTGTGTGTGTGTGTGTGTGTGAGCACTCCACCGCTCCTCAGAGTGTGTTTCTCTGTTCCTGCAGACAGGGAAGCTGCCCAGTGGCCGGCGACCTGTCGCCATAGTAACGGGGTTCCCAAAGCCCGTGTGGAGACAGAGGCCAGCGTCGCCGCCCTCTCACGCCTCAGAGCCAGACGGTAAGCTAGGCCGTGCTAGCTTCAGCGTTAGCTCAGGGAGCAGAAAGCCAGCTGGGAGCTACGTTTCGGCGGCGAGGCTAAGCTACGCAAGTGTGCTAAACGCTGGTGAAGGCGTCTGCCTCCGCCCGGTGGTTGTAAATGGTGGGACCTTGTCCAGACTCCACGACAGAGGAGAAGGTGGCAGGAAGAGGCAGAAGCAGCAGTAGGACCCGCCCAGCTGGCCTACACACAGCAGACGCCACCACGCTAACGGAAAGACGAGCCTGGATCGTCTCTGGTTTTCCTGAGAAAGAAACATCAAACCTTTTACTGTGAATTTTTTAACGACACTATTTTTATTTTTTTCACAAATCAAGATATTGAGATTATTTAAGTGAATCTTTTTAAATCGTAGATTATGTGAGTGAAACCATCACCTTCCAGCTCTGTGGCATTAGCTCCGTGCTAGTGTGCTGGAGCCACTTACTGAGTTTATTCCGTGACTTGGTGAAGTGAACATTGCAGGAAAAAAGCCCCTCACCTGGCCAGGCCCACTGACCGTGACCCCTCAGGGCATGGCTGGTGTGCACTGTCCCTCTGGCTTGGGGCCTCCCCAGTGACCTCTGCTGGACACCTCTGCACCTCCACAGGTGGACCACCTGTCGTTCACCTGTTCATGCTCATCGGTGTCCTCCTGAACTGGGCTCTCGCGGCTCCATGATTATCAGAACATTTGTGCGTTTAAACGTGGTCCGAGCAGCACAGCGGTGAAGAATTGACACGTTTATGAAATAAAATGTTTATCTTGCCAGTTTCTGTTTCAGCTGGACTCTTTTATTGTTGTGAAGGTCTTTTTGTCCACCAGTAGAAATTTGTGGGCAACAGGCCAAGCAGTCGTTAGCATTGTTAGCGTTAAGCTGACGTCCTGGCGTTCAGGCTGTAGCGGCTGTGAGTGCTCAGATGTGACTGGCTCTGACGGATGGCGGGCGTGCCAGAGCAGAGGTCAGATGGGCGGAGTCTGAGGGTCACTCGTACAGCCAGGCCTGGGCGCAGGGCGTGTCTCGCCCTGCATCGCCGTCGAGCTTGAACCACCTTTCGATCTCAACTTTGGCGTTCTCCAGCGTGTCGCTGCCGTGGATGAGGTTCCTGGCAGGAGCAGTTGACACGTCAGGGTCCCCACAAAGGTGCCAGTCCCAGCGTGTGTGTGTGTGTGTTGGACTCACCTGCCGATGTCGATGCACAGGTCTCCACGGATGCTGCCAGGTCAGGACTGAGCTGGGTTGGTCTCTCCCAGCATCATCCGGCCCAGTTTCACAATGTTCTGCCCCTCCCACACCTGAGGACACGCCCACAAGCACTGATGCTGTGTGTATGTGTGAGTGTGTGTGTGTCTGTCTGTGTGTGTGTCTGTCTGTAACCAACTAATGTGTCTGTCTCTCTCTCTCTCTGTGTCTCTCTCTCTCTCTCTGTGTGTGTGTCTCTCTCTCTGTGTCTCTCTCTCTCTCTCTGTGTGTGTGTCTCTCTCTCTCTCTCTCTCTCTGTGTCTCTCTCTCTCTCTGTGTGTGTGTGTGTGTGTGTGTCTCTCTCTCTCTCTCTCTCTCTCTGTGTCTCTCTCTGTGTGTGTGTGTGTGTCTCTCTCTCTCTCTCTCTCTGTGTGTGTGTGTCTCTCTCTCTTTCTCTGTGTGTGTGTGTGTGTCTCTCTCTCTCTGTGTGTGTCTCTCTCTGTGTGTGTGTCTCTGTGTGTGTGTGTGTGTGTGTGTGTCTCTCTCTCTCTCTCTCTGTGTCTCTCTCTCTCTCTCTGTGTGTGTGTGTCTCTCTCTCTCTCTCTCTCTCTGTGTCTCTCTCTCTCTCTCTGTGTGTGTGTGTGTGTGTGTCTCTCTCTCTCTCTCTCTCTCTGTGTCTCTCTCTCTCTCTGTGTGTGTGTGTGTGTGTGTGTGTGTGTCTCTCTCTCTCTCTCTCTCTCTCTCTCTCTCTCTCTGTGTGTGTGTGTCTCTCATCTCTCTCTGTGTGTGTGTCTGTGTCTCTGTCTGTGTCTCTGTGTGTGTCTCTGTCTCTGTGTGTGTGTGTCTCTGTGTGTGTGTGTGTGTGTGTCTCTCTCTCTCTCTCTCTCCCTCTGTGTCTCTCTCTCTCTCTTTCCATGTGTGTGTGTGTCTCTCTCTCTCTCTCTGTGTGTGTGTGTGTGTGTGCCATGGCGAAACTAGTCCAGAGACATGTGCCTGCAGAGTCCCTGGTAGAAGGGCTGGTCCTTCAGGTCCAGGTAGTGCTTCTTCATGTGCTCCTCAGAGGCCTGAACACAAAGGAAATCCGTGTGTGCACGATATGCGATGCCGTGGCTGAGTGTGCTGTCAGCGGAAGTCGCCCTAGAGATTTTCGGCGGCGTGCCATGGTTACCTGCATGAACTTGGCGGCGACCAGCCGGAAGCCTCGCTGCTCGAAGCGCTTGATGATCTCCCCACAGAGTCCTCGCTGGACGCCGTCGGGCTTCACGGCGACGAAGGTGCGCTGCATGTTAGCTGGAGAAAGAAGAAGAGAAGGGTGGATGAAAAGCGCCCGAAGGAGAGAAGCTGCCGTGCGTCCTGCGGGTCTCTTCTTACGGCTGGCGCCCCCTGCTGGTGACCTGGGGGAGAGCAGGATCGTTTACCAGACAGATCAGCTGGTTTGGTGGAGAAGCGAGGCTGGGTTCCCTTCTCGTCAGTGAGGTGAACTCCGCCCCTCGGCCTCCACCTGTTGCTGATTCTTCATTCCTCCTAAGTTCTCCTCTAAAAATAAACCACCTTCATCAAGCTGGCGAGGCGAGCTGCTGACATGGCGGCTGAGGCGTGAGCCAATCACAGCCTGGGGCGGGGCATGCAGAGAACAGCTGAGGGCCTGCCTTGAGACGAAGCAGGTCAAGATTCTGGTTAAAGACGAGTTAAGGCTTCACCGTCGCGGTGAAGGCCAAAAAGACAAAGTCAAGCGAGCATTTAGGGCGTTTCTGGTCAATGCATACAGACGAGACATGAACCAGGAAGTTGGTGTGTTTACCTCCGTCTGAGAGAAGAAGATGAGAGGAAGAGAAAGAGCGGCAGCAGAGGGAAGACAGGAAGACGAGGAAGACCCCTCCAGAGGCTGTTGGGACTGCTGGGGGGGGGAGGGGAAGGAGAAGAGAGGAGAGAGAGAGAGGGAGGAGAGGGGGAGTGAGAGGCGGGAGGGAGGGGGGGAGAGAGAGGGGGTAGAGGAGAGGGGAGAGAGGGAGGAGAGAAGGGGGGAGAGAGGGGGAAGAGAGAGGGAGAGAGGGAGATGGGGAAGTCTCATCTTTTCTCGAGGACCATTCTAATCTTCGGTATCATTCAACTTTATCGCATGTGTGTACCTAAATGGGAGAGAGAGAGAGAGAGAGGGAGAGAGGAGGTCCTGCTAATAAAGTGTGTGCTCCGGGGGTAATGTGGCGGTGGTAGGCTCAGGCAGGCCGTTAGCATCAACCGTTATCGTGTGCGGCGTCGAGGTTTTGTTCACTGGTTAAATGAGGTGTGGAACAGGAAGTGTGGAGACAGGAAGTGTGGAGACAGGAAGTGTCGCAGCCGCACATTCAGGAGTCCCAAAAGTTTTATTTCAGTGTTTGACAACAGAAAAGCAGCGAGCCTGCAGGCCGCCCACCTCTCCAACGTGTACCCGTCCTGAATGCATAAACAAGCTGGACTTTACTGGCCGCCTTCTCCCTACTCAAAATATCTGGCGTTTCCTGAATTAGTTTAGCTCGTCCAAAACAACCGGTAACCAAACTGGTGCTCAGGTCAGACGCCAGCCCTTGCTGACCCCCAGGCTCCGCCTCCACTCGCCCCCAATCACATGGTCTGTATAGAAAGAAGTAGTGATACTGAAGTAAACAACCACGTTTTTACAAAAACTCAAAGAAAAACAGAAAAGAAAGGATCAGCGTTCTTCTCTGGGTGGTTAAAGACACATCAAAAGCCACATCAAAAGCCATCTGTCCTCGTTAAGCGCCCGATCTCTGCGTTACAGAAGTGAGTCGGCGTTAGCTAGCTATGTACAGCTCTGAGGGATCTACAGCTGCTTCCAGCCTTCCGCTCACGTTAGGACGACAGGCTCTCCAGAACCCTCGGGCAGAAGCTGTGATTGGTCAGAAAGAAACTGCCAGGAAGCAGGTCCACAGAGACCAGGAAGTGGTCCACCAGAACCGGCCCGGGACACCACGCACAGATCAGCCAGTGGGAGCAAAGGACCGGCGAAAGGACGCAGGTTCCTTTGATCTGAGGCTGTGGCATCACAGGGGTGTGGCCTAAAGCAGCAAATCTGTATGGAAACCATGGAAACCTCCCAACAGGAAGTGGCGTTCTGGGACAGACGCGGGTCAAAACTAATTGGACCTGCTCTCCTGAACATGGAAATATCAAAGGTGCTGCGTCAACAGAACATCAAATAATTAGAATCATTAGAACAAAGGCAGAACTCAGGCTGGGTCAAACACCCGCGTGTGCGTCCTCAGCTCAGGGTTCCAGCCACGGAGGCAACAAACCACGTCAAACCAGGAATACTTCCTGGCGAAACTCGGAACGCCGACTGAGCTGTGGCTAAAGTGTAATCTGCTCAGTCCACTTCCTGTCACATAGTTTATGGCCTGAGACCACGCCCACCCCTCCCCAGAAGAGCCCGCCTCCAGCAGAGGACGTCAGCTCCTCCCAGTCCAGAAGTCAGAGCGTCCGGAGCGCCCTCCAAGCTGGCGTGGGCGGGGAGCCGCTCCCAGAGTCCGTCCACTTTCACCCACAGCTCCCTCTGAGCGGTGTTCTCTGTTGTCATGGCGACGCTGAGCGGGCAGAGATGAACCGAAGGCGATCTGAGTGCTTGATGGTCGGTGAGACGGGGTTAGCTCGCTGGCTTCTAGCGATAGCAGTGGACCGCTGTCCCCTTAGGGCTGTTCTGCCCGTAACCATGGGGCGCTCCCAATAGGTATCCGAGAAGCTTGGAGCAGCGCCCTCAATTGCATCCTGGGTATTATTAGATGTAAGCGTGAGAACAGACCTGCGACCACCCCGGGCGATAGAAGATGATGTTCCTCTCTGTAGCGGCAGTTTCTACAATTAGCTCTCCAAGCCACTGGAGGCGCCGCCTGGAGGGTGTGAAGGCACCTCCTCCTGCTGCTCCTGCTGCTGCTGCTGCTCCTCCTCCTCCCCGTCCTCCTCCTCTTCCCCTCTCCTCCTCCCCCTCCCCTTCCCCTCTCCTCCTCCCCTCCCCCTCCTCCTCCCTCCCCCCTCCTCTTCCCCTCTCCTCCTCCTTCCCTCCTCCCTCCTCCCTCCCCTCCCCCTCCTCCTCCCTCTCCCTCTTCCCCTCTCCCTCCTCCCTTCCCTCCTCCCCCCTCCCTCCTCCTCCTTCCTCCCCCCTCTCCTCCTCCCCCCTCCTCCTCCTCCTCCCTCTCCCCTCCTCTTCCCCCTCTTCCCCTCTCCTCCCTCCCCCTCCTCTTCCCCCCCTCCTCCTCCTCTCCCTCTTCCCCCTCTTCCCCCTCTCCCCTCCCCCCCTCCCTCTTCCCCCTCTCCTCCTCCCCCTCCCTATACCCCCCCCTCCTCCTCCTCCTCTCCCTCTTCCCCTCCCCTCCTCCTCTCCCTCCTCCCCCTCTCCTCTCCTCCTCCCTCTCCTCTTCCCCCTCTCCTCCCTCCTCCTCCTCCTCCTCCTCATGTGTCTCTGGGCTCCAGCTTACAGGACATGTCAAACAGGAGGTTCTGGTTGTCGATCACCTGTAGCTGTCACAGCGTAGGCCTTCGTCTGTAGAGGTGGGAGGATGTCTCTGCTATCCTGACTTCCCGGTTCAAACAGGAAGGGAAGCTTCAGAGGGTACCTGCACGTACAACACTGTGTGTGTGTGTGTGTGTGTGTGCAACTGGCTGCTCACCATGCCGTCTGATAGTTGAACCATTTCCAACCACTTTATGCTGAAAAAAAGACATTTGTGAAAGTCAGAAAAACTTTATTTAGAATCATCATGCCCACCTACGCGCACACACACACACACCCACCATCTTCTCGAAGTTGACCAGTTCTCCGTGAAAGGTCTTGCAGCTCTCGTGCAGGAAGGTCAGATCTGAGAGAGAAACCTGGTCACTGATCCGCTTGCTCAGCTGTTTTCTAATCGTGTTGGCTGATTAATCAGATTAAAAGTATTAAGTTGAGTTAATCTGAATCAACTTCTTGTGATCAGGGTCAGAGGTCAGCTCAATTGACCACCTCTTCTTAGAGTCTCAGAATTCAGCTGCAGTTACATTTACAACCGCAGAGGAGACCGGTTTGTGCGCTCTGGCTCGTCTCCATAGCAACCACAAGCAGAGAGCTACACGTGGGCAGCCTGATTTGATGTAATCACTTGATTGCTGACCTTTGAGCAGCAGGGGTGTGAAGGGATCTGGCCCGGAGTCTCCAGGCTGATGATCAGGTCCCTGTAGGACTTGTGGTTCCTGGGCCGGGTCCTGGAACAGAACCAGGAGGTCCAGAGTGGAGCCAGGGCTTGGAGATCCCAGGTCAGGACCAGGGAGGTCCAGGTCAGATCAGGACCAGGAGGTCCAGGTCAGATCAGGACCAGGAGGTCCAGGTCAGGACCAGGAGGTCCAGGTCAGATCAGGACCAGGAGGTCCAGGTCAGGACCAGGAGGTCCAGGTCAGATCAGGACCAGGAGGTCTAGGTCAGATCAGGACCAGGGTCCAGACCAGACCAGGACTTGGAGAGGTCCCAGACCAGACCAGGAGGTCCAGACCAGACCAGGACCAGGAGGTCAAGGTCAGACCACCTGACCCTCAGCAAAGTCAGTCTGAACTCACCGCGATGCTCTCGAACTGCTGAAACTGCTTCTTGAACTTCCCAGGAAGACCCTGGACACACACACACACACGCAATCTGAAGTCTGACATCATAGATCATCAGTAACATGATGGTGAGGTCAAAGGTCAAACCTCCCAGGTGAGTCGCAGCCTGTTGACAGCTGGATTATCTAAACCCAGAACCACAGCGAGGAAGGACAGCAGGTCCTGCTGCTGTTTACAGCTGGAACACACACACACACACACACACACACACACACACACACACCATCAGGGGGTGTTTATTCTATTTGACCTCTGTTTGACCTCTGACCTGTGTCTGGCCTGTGTTTGGCCTGTGTTTGACCTCTGTCTGACCTCTGACCTCTGTCTGGCCTGTGTCTGGCCTGTGTCTGGCCTGTGTTTGACCTCTGTCTGACCTCTGACCTGTGTAGCCTGTATGGCCTGTGTCACAGCCTCTGTTTGGCCTCTGTCTGGCCTGTCCTGCAGCCTCTCTTTGGCCTGTGTTTGACCCCTCTGTGTCACTGTCCTCTGAGCTCTGTCTGCTGTTTGACCTCTGTCTGACCTCTGACCTCTGTCTGGCCTGTGTCTGGCCTGTGTCTGGCCTGTATGTTTGTACTCTGTCTGGCCTCTATTTGACCTCTGTCTGTGCAATGTCTGACCTCCTGTTTGGCCTGTGTCTGGCCTGTGTTTTTGACCTCTGTTTGACCTCTGATCTCTGTCTGGCCTCTATCTGACCTCTGTCTGGCCTGTGTCTGGCCTCTGTCTGGCCTGTGTTTGGCCTCTGTCTGGCCTGTGTTTGGCCTCTGTCTGGCCTGTGTTTGACCTCTGTCTGACCTCTGATCTCTGTCTGGCCTCTATCTGACCTCCTCTGTCTGGCCTGTGTCCCAGCCTCTGTCTGGCCTGTGTTTGGCCTCTGTCTGGCCTCCTGTTTGACCTGTGTCTGGCCTCTGTTTGACCTCTGTCTGGCCTGTGTCTGACCTCTGTTTGACCTCTGTCTGGCCTCTGTCTGACCTCTGTCTGACCTCTATCTGACCTCTGTCTGGCGTGTGTTTGACCTCTGTCTGGCCTCTGTTTGACCTGTGTCTGGCCTGTGTTTGACCTCTGTTTGGCCTCCTGTTTTGACCTGTGTTTTGACCTCTGGCCTCTGTCTGGCTAGCCGGCCTCTGTTTGACCTCTGTCTGGCCTCTGTTTTGACCTCTGTCTGACCTCTGTCTGGCGTGTGGCGCTGGGAACAGGGAAGCACTCTGTGGCCGATCTTGATGAACTTTCGCAGCAGCTGGACCCTCTTGGGCGTGACACTGCAGGATCTCCGTGGCAACCCAGTGCTGCCTGGCCTGGCGCTGCAGTACCAACTCCAGGTTTGGGGCGCCAGTGCTCACCCCGTGGAACCGTGGCCTGAACTCCACCTGCACAGATAGGAGGTGTTGGGTTAGATGGTGGATGGAGGAGGAGAAGTGTCACCGACCTCGTGCCTTGTGGCTCCCAGTCCAAAGCGCCACCAGCTGATTGGCCACTTCCTCCACTTGAACATGTCGTGTAGAAGCTTGCATGGCCTGGCGACCAGTGGATCTCCTCAGGAAGAAGCTGAGCACCACACACACACACACAACACATCCCATAATTTTTTGGGTGGTCTGCCTCACTCTGGTTTTGGCTGGTTTCTCTTTGAGGCCGTTCTTACCAGTGAATCCAGTTCAGGCGGTTCTGGTGAACAGGTGTGTTGACTCCCAAGGTGGTGAAAACAGCCTGCGATAAACTCGAAGCGAAACACAGCTTTCTGGTACACCAGCAGCAACAGTTAGCATCAGGTTAGCAGCGGGTTAGCAACAGTTAGCAACAGGTTAGCAGCGATTAACCAGCAGTTAGCATCAGGTTAGGAACAGTTAGCATCAGGTTAGCAGCAGGTTAGCAACAGTTAGCATCAGGTTAGGAACAGTTAGCATCAGGTTAGCAGCAGGTTAGCAACAGTTAGCAGCAGGTTAGCAACAGTTAGCATCAGGTTAGCAACGGGTTAGCAGCAGTTAACATCAGGTTAGGAACAGTTAGCATCAGGTTAGCAGCAGTTGGCATCAGGTTGGGAACAGATTAGCATCAGGTTGGCAGCGGGTTAGCAACAGTTAGCATCAGGTTAGCAACAGTTAGCAGGTTAGCATCAGGTTAGCAACAGTTAGCATCAGGTTAGCAGCAGATTGGCAACAATTGGCATCAGGTTAGCAACAGGTTAGCATCAGTCCTTCAGCACAATCAGGGAGCAGGGGCGGCGTGCTGACCTCCAGCGAGTGACCGCCACCAGGATCAGGATTTCCAGGCAGGACCGACTGGTCATTACGGCTGTACTGGGCTTTTTCTCCGGACCAGAGCCAGAATCTCTCCGACCCGACAGGACAGGCGGCTCCGGATGGTGACGTAGGAGTGATCAGGAGTGTAAACGCGGCAGAAAACTGTTGGATTCAGACAGAAACAAGCTTTCCAGCCCATCCTGGTGCTGCAGTTTGTACATGACTTCATGACAGTCTGCGGTTAGCTTCTCTACGGTTAGCTTCTTTACCGGGTTAGCGCCTCTGTCAGGTTAGCTCTCCTCTGTCAGGTTAAGCGTGAAGCTGGCTTCTAGGTCAGACTGACGGATGCTGCTGATGGCTCCTCTTCCAATTACAGCAGGTTATCTTCTACCTGCTAGCAGCTCTTCGTTCTTTGTGGTAAATCTTTTTAAACTCCGCAGGTGCAATGCTACAAGTAGCCCACAGAGGCTGTCTTTACAGGAGGAAAAATGCTCCATTTAGCGTTAGCGGAGATCAGCGGTGAGACCAGGTTGTGTTCGTGGTTAACAGCCCAACTCCAGTCTGGAATTGTGCACGTGTGTGTGTGTGTGTGTGTGTGTGTGTGTGCATTACTCTGCGTCAAAATCCCCTGAAAGAGCCTCTCTGGGCTGCAGACAGGCGTCGTCGTCTGGGAGTGTCTGAACAGCGGGCCGAACCTGCTTCTTCCTGGTCTCCTTCTCCTCATCAGAGCTACACACACACACAGGTACAAAATGAGTCATGTCACCTGACCTGAACCGACCAATCAGGAAGCAGCAGGAAGTCTCTTACGGGCAGTTCAGGATCTCCGTCCACCGCTGCAGTTTGAGGACGTCTTCAACCAGCTCAGGGTAACGACGCAACTGTTCCACTGCACAGAGATACAGCTCCTACACACACACACACACACACACACACACACACGGGTGATGTTCTGGTTGTGAGCTTGTGGACCCGTTGCTATGCTTGGCCTGCTAGAGGAAGCTGTTGCCTGCGCTGGCCTCCTCTGCAGTAGCTCTCTATGCGTGTCCAGGTACGGAGCATGCAGCTCAGGACGCCCTCCTTCCTCTACTGCATACATCGCTCTGGCCGTCTGGCTCGCCTCTCCGCTTTCCTTTCACCTGCCTGCCACGCCCCTGCCCATGGCCTCCGTCTGGAAGCTGAATCTGGGGCTGATCCCAAAGGCGACCGGTCATGAGCCACAGGCCCGTCCCGAGGGCATTTAGCGGGGAATAAGAGGGAAGAACTAAAAGCGAAGCGTCCTGATGAGCCTGAGCTTCCGCCCGAGAGGGCCAGGCAGCGTCGGCCGACGTCCGCCAGGAAGGACCTGCTGCCAGCGGGACCTGCTGAACCTGTCGACCGTCAGGAAGATGGGGATGGGTCAGCATGAAGTCATCCAGCAGCATTTCTGGTACACAAGCCCAGAATTTTGCTGCACCTGAACACTACGTCTGATCAGGTACCAGGATGGTCAGCACAGCTGGTCCAGAGAACGAAAGACAGCCCAGACCAGCAGCCTCACGGCTAACTGGGGTGCACAACACACACCTGCCAGCACACAGAGCACTTCCACCCCACACACACACCTGCCTTACGCACACACACACACCGCACACAGGCACTACGCACACAAGCCTTTACACACACACCACACTTACCTGAAGCTATGCCTTACCGCACAGGCACACACACACGCACACAGAGCAGCACACACACACCTACGCACACAAGCCACACACCCCACACCAAGCCTTTTACCCTGAGCGCGCATACACACACACTGAGCCCTTTACCTGCGCCGCGCACACACACACCACGCACACAGACCTTGCACACACACACACAGACACACAGAGTACACACACACAGACGCACACACACACACACACCCACGCTACGCACACAGAGCGCACACACAGGCATGCCCACACACACACGCACACACACACACACCACGCACACACACACACCCAGGCACACACACACACACAGACACTTACACACACACACGCACACAGATGCACACACACACACACAGACGCACACACACACACACACACACACACACACACTTTTGAACCTTACCACACACACACACACACACAGGCGCTTTTACACACAGGCCTTGCGCACACACACACACAGATGCACACACACACACACACAGAGCGCACCCCACACACACACCGCGCACACGCACACAGACCCCTTTTACAGACCTTACACAGACACTTTTTACACACACACACAGACACACACACACACGCACACAGACCTTTTACACAGATGTAAATGCCAGGACACAAAGACAAATTTAGCAATGGAGACAGGCTGTGACTGTGTGTGTGTGTGTGTGGGTATGTAATTTGCATACTGCAGTGTGTGTGTCCTCCCAGGGTCCACCTTTGTGCAAATGGTTTCCATGGAGACCCCGTGTTGCTGACAGAGGCTGGAAACAAACATGGACCATCTGACAACGTTGGCGTGTGTGTGAGGAGGACGAGTGTGAACGTGGGAGGAAGAGCAGTGAAAGCAGCCCCCACCATCAGACTGGTGCGGAACCAGGCCAACTGGTTCCACAGGGAGAAGTCCTACCCTGGCCAGCAGAGGAGGAGCTTCAGGCGGAAGTCACCTGGGCGCCCCCTGCTGGCTGTAACCCCTCCCCTTCAGCAAGGGAAGCTGAATGCTTGAGCAAGCTGGTCCGGTCAGGACCACCGGAGAGAAGTCTCCAGGATTCTGTTCAGCTGTGTGTGTGTGTGTGTGTGTGTGTGTGTGTGTGTGTGTGTGTGTGTGTGTGTGTGTGTGTAGAACATCCGCCCACTCGCTCCTTCTCTTTAGCTACTCTGAGCTGCAGCTCAACCTCATCACACTTCCTGTTCTGTAGAAGATGTTTGATAAGCGTTTGTGCCTTGTGGCGTGCTGCGTGTGTGTGTGTGCATGCGCACATATAGCTCTTCAGCACCTGTTCACACCAGCAACTGGCTCTATGAGTGGGAGGAAGAGGATGAAGACAAACCTGAAATCCAAAGCTTAAAAGCAGAATTTGGTTGCGTTTGCAGCCAGCCGGCAGGGGAACGCCCAGCGCGCCACGCCAGCCGCGGGGCCACTGTGCCGCCCGCCAGCCGCAGGGGCGGCGTCCACAGCTCTGAACATACCTGGCCCGGCAGCTGCTGGAGCCACACCTGAAACGCCTGCCTGTCTGCACACGCCTGGACCTGCGCTGCGTTGTGTTATGCAAAGATTCCTCCACCGGCGCTCACCAAAACATGTAAATGAGCCAAGATCATAAGCCTGATTTTCTTGTGGCCACGCCCTGAAACAGACTCGCCGAGCCTTCAAAACACGACACCTGATGTTTGTGAGTAGGGGACAAAAGTCTGGCTCCGCCCCCGCTGCTGACGCAATGCAACCGCAGCGCAAGCAGACGCAGCGCTAACGATAACAGCTATGCTAACGCGTTAGGGTTGGTTGCATCAACGTAACCCCAACAAAGATTCACTTTGGTACAGCTGTTAAAAATGAAGCGGCGTGGTGTTTGTGGGGTACAGCGCCTCCATAACGCCGCCTCTTTGATCCAGAAACGCCTTTCTTGACTACAGGCTTGCCGTCTGGAAGCAGCTAAGGAGCTGACTGGCTGGTATAAATGACTCCTGAATGGTCCTGCTCATGCTAATGCGTTACTTTACGCCAACTGATGAAGAGGATTCTGCAGAATCAGCTGTTAATCTGAGGGGCTAATCCTTCCACACACAGGCCTAATCTGCCCTCAAAACAGCCCTGCTGACCTCTGACCTCTGGGCCTGGCGGGACAACACCCGGCCTCCACAGAACCAGGACACTGGCGAATAAAGGCATTTCTGACGACCGTGGTCAAAGCGTTTCCTCAGGTTAGCTTTGTTGTCTTGATCATGTGACTCTTTTGCCAGACGCTAGGCCCCGCCCACAGCTCATCATTTCCTCCTCCGACCTTGAGAACATCTAGGAGGTTATTTAATGGCTAGACTTGACCCTTTTAGCTGAGGTGGCCGAGGAACGTGAGGAGGATTAACGGGAGAAAGGTCCGCCTGCGGACCAGGTGTGGGTCCACGCCACGTCTGGTCCTAGGCGGGACCAGAAGTGGCGTGGACCCACGTCTGACAACCACAGAAGAAGACAGAGAACAGAGTCTGAGAGCAGGTCCACACACCCGTTTCAGGCTGCGAACGAACCATTGGACCTAATCCCCATTTTGTTGGTGAAGTACTGTAAACACACACACACACACACACACACACACACACACACACACACACACACACACACACACACACACACACCCTCTTCAGCTGTAATAAGCAGGTTGCGTTTCTGAAAGAGGACAGCAGTGGTTCCGTAACCACACATATGTGCACTACACACAGAACACACACACACACAGAGACACACACACACAGAGAGACACACACACACACACACACACACACACATACACACACAGAACACACACAGAGACACACACACACAGACACACACACACACACACACAGACACACACACACACACAGAGACACACACACACACACACAGAGACACACACACACACACACACACACAGAGACACACACACACACACAGACACACACACAGACACACACACACACAGACACACACACACACACACAGACACACACACACACACACACAGACACACACACACACAGAGACACACACACACACACACACACACACACACAGAGACACACACACACACACACAGGGTACACACACACACACACAGACACACACACAGACACACACACAGACACACACACACAGACACACACAGAGACACACACACACACACACACACAGAAGACACACACACAGACACACACACAGAGAGACACACACACACACACACACAGAGACACACACACACAGACACACACACACACACACACAGACACACACAGAGACACACACACACACACAGACACACACACACACAGACACATACAGACACACACAGCACACACACACACACACACACACACACACACACACAGGGGCCACACACACAGACACACACACACACACAGACACACACACAGACACAGACACACACACACACACACACACACACACACACACACAGACACACACACACACACACACAGACACACACACACCCCAGACACACACACACACAGACACACAGGAACAGGCTGGTTCCACCGGCTGCTTCTCTGATCGGAAGCTTCGGTCTGGACTGGATCCCAGACATCTGTGATCGATTACTTCTGCCTGGCTGACCGGGTCCTCCGGTTCTGTGGTGGTTCACGATAGCCAGGCTCACCTGTGCAGAGTCCGGGGATGCTTCTCCGCCACGCTGTCCCAGCACCAGCAAGTGCAGGTTAACCGAGAGGCGTGTCCGAGAACATGGCGCCCCTCCCCGCCCTCAGTGACCAGGCAGCCTCAGAACTCTGCTCGTCAACTCGACAGGGGCGGACTGCGCGCGTCTCCAGGCCGGAGGTGTTGGTGCTGCCGGCGCGCCACCAGGACAGGTCCGGAGGCAGAGAGGGGGGAGCCAGGAGGAGGGGTCACCGCCTGGTGAGGGCTGGGGGTAAGACCAGAATTCAAGTCAGACAGCCAGGTCATGTGACCCGTCCATGGGCCCCGTCCGGTTCAGAGTCCCAGAACCATCAGAGACCAGGACCACACTTAGAGAGACCAGGACCCTCAGAGACCAGGACCCTCAAGAACCAGGACCCTGAGACAAGAACTCTCCCGGGAACCAGGACCTCAGAGACCAGGACCTGAACCCTCAGAGACCAGAACCTCAGAGACCCCAGGGACCCTGAACCATCAGAGTCCAGAACCTCAGAGACAGGACCATCAGAGTCCAGAACCCTGAGTCCAGAACCCTCAGAGACCAGGACCCTCAGAGACCAGGACCCTGAACCATCGGTCCAGAACCCTCAGAGACCAGGACCCTGAACCCTCAGAGACCAGGACCCTCAGAGACCAGGACCCTGAACCATCAGAGTCCAGAACCCTCAGAGTCCAGAACCCTCAGAGACCAGGACCCTCAGAGACCAGGACCCTCAGAGACCAGGACCCTGAACCATCAGAGTCCAGAACCTCAGAGACCAGGACCATCAGAGTCCAGAACCCTGAGTCCAGAACCCTCAGAGACCAGGACCCTCAGAGTCCAGAACTCTGAGACCAGAACCCTCAGAGTCCAGAACCATCAGAGACCAGGACCATCAGAGTCCAGAACCCCGAGTCCAGAACCCTCAGAGACCAGAACCCTCAGAGACCAGGACCCTCAGAGACCAGGACCCTGAGACCAGAACTCTCGGAGACCAGGACCCTCAGAGACCAGGACCCTCAGAGACCAGGACCCTGAACCCTCAGAGACCAGAACCCTCAGAGACCAGAACCCTCAGAGACCAGGACCCTCAGAGACCAGGACCCTGCTGTGATGAACTTGGCGTCTGGACTTCAAACTCCTCACCTCAACCCAACAGAACCTCAGATTAATCAGAGTTAATGAGGTCAGATTCCTCTTTCTGCTGAATTCTGATCCTCGTCCTGGACGCGGTTCTGAGCAGAGATCCTGGTCCTGCAGTACCGGACCAACCACCGGCTCGGGTCCGGGTTCTTCTCGTGGGCCGCGTTTACCGCCATCTTCCGTGTTGTGACGTCAGCGTCTCACCTGAACACCTCCCGGGTCTGGCTGCTCTCCGGGGACGTCTCCCTGAAGAAAGGGACGACCCGGGACAGACTGGCCCTGCGGCGGGACGCCCCGGTGCCGCTGGCCTTGTCCGCCACCCCGCCGACGAAGCCCCCGGCCCGGGTCAGCGCGGTGGTCTGCTTCTTCAGGAACTTCTCCAGCGGTTTCATCCCCGCAGGCATGGCGGGACGGGGTCGAGGAGGGGGGGCAGGGGTGCGCTGGGTGCTGGAGATGCTGGGGTTCTGGTGGGTGGTGGTGGTGCAGAGGCTGCTGGTGGAGGCGGCGGCGGCGGCGGGGTGGGCGGCTCCTACATCGTAAACTTGCCCCCCAGTCGGAGTCTGCAGGTGCGGGCAGGTGTGCCGGACCCTCCGAGGCTCTGGAGGATCCGGTCTTAACCCATCTGTGGAGGCGGGGAAGGTGTCAGCGCCGATCCGGGGAGGGGGAGGGGGGCTGCCGACCGTCAACAGTCCACCGAGAGTCCCCGCAGTTGGCAGCCTCGACCAGGAAGATCCGCGCTGCCGCTGCACCAGCACCGGAACCAGCGAGCGGCAGAGCCACGACACGGCGGCGCTGCGCCGGAGCCCCGCCGAGGAGAACCGAGACACCGTCCGCGTCGGCCGCAGCAGCAGGCGCCGTCCTGGGGGGGCAATCCTCCGAGGCAAACGGTCGATCCTCCCGGATTGTGTCCCCCGTCCCGGATCACCTGGAGGAGGAGAGCCGTGCGGGCCGGTGCGGGGTGGTGCGTTTAGGTGCCGTAGGTTTTCCCGCTTGTTTTTTTTTTTTTTTGGGCCAGATACTGCAGAGCTCACCGACACGCCGCCAGGCTATCCCTCCCTCTCCCTCTCTCTCTCTCCTTCCTTCTGTTAAATGAGTGGAATGAGAAGTGACTCGCGCCGCCCCCCCAACACACCCACACACGCGCTCCTATGCTGCAGTTGCGCGTTCCCGACAAGCAGACGGGGTCGCGCATGCTCTGAAACTGACGGAAAGCTTTTATAACAGGAAAAAGGTGGGGGAAAGAGAGAAATGGTATCCGGAAAAAAGGAATATTAAAGCCCAAATCATTAAAGTGGAGTTTGTAACATTGGTTAACGCGACTTTTCTGGTTGAAATTAACGTGACCTGAATTTGGCTTTTCGACCCAGTTTGAGTAGAGCAGCAGACGACAAACACTCGTCTTTTGGTCGACGCGTGTTCGGCTTGAGGTTGAAGATGTTTGTGCTTCAGCTGCTTCTCCATGTCGGCTGGTTCCGGTTCTCCGGGTCGTCACAGGTCGGTAACCGGACACTCTGCATGCATGAGCGGCTCCTGCGGATGGAGGCCGCACAGAGCGCCGGAGCAGCGGCGGTTACTGCCCGCGCAAACAGCCAGCCAGCCTGGAAACAGTCGGTTTAATCAAAGCCCGTGTCCGGACTGATCACCTGTTTCACGCGAACGTGACAGGATGACCTCATCAGTTACATCACCGCCAGCTGTCAATCAGCGCGGGGTCACCATGGCAGCGACGGAGCCAATCAGCAGCAGCGGAGGGAGCGAGCCTCTTCCTCCTCCTCATCTTCCTCCTGCAGCGGCTGAATATTCATGCAGCAGCATCCGGCAGCTGATTGGCTGCTTCCGCCGTCACTCAGGTTACATAAGAGCTGGACCTCATGAATATTCATCTGAGACAGCAGGTGTGCGTGTGCGCGCGGGTTCTCCAGCAGGCTAGGTTGGGAGGCCCAGATGAAGCCTTCCGGCTGCTTTGGGAGGAGGCTGGTGAGAGGAAGAAGTCATGTTTTCTTGATCTGCTGATTGGCTCACCTGTAACCCCGCCCCCTCCACCAAGCAGCTGATCCCAGGTCGGCTGTCTCACTCCTGGTGATGCTCCATCACAATTCCAGCCCCAACTTTCCACGACTGACATCAGATTAATGATGATGTTTAAAAAAAAAAAAAAAAAAGGTTAAAGTGTGAAGAATAAGCTGCTGCAGGTGAAACAGGAGTCATTTATTGATGTTGGCTGTGCTTTTAGCCGCATTTACAACAAAAGGAAGAGAGTGAGTTTTGCACAAACTAATAAAAAAAATACTGAAATTAACCTGATTAGTGAACAGTTAAAACCGAGAGCAAATCTAAAACGCACCTTCATTTCTACGACTAAATCTCTCTAAAGGTCACATGACCGCTGCAGGTCCCTGCCGAAGGCTCCAGTCAGGATCTTTACCACAGTTTGATTCTATTTACACTTTTATTCTTCTATATACAGGCAGAATGATCCGTTTCCACGAGCGTGCGCATCACTTTACTGTTTCCTGGTCAGGAACGAGGACCGCTTGTGGGTCAGGCTGGACCTGGCGCCCCCTGCTGGCCGTCGGGCGTGAGCGTCTTTACGTCTAACATCTGCGCGTCGAGACGAAGCCGTCGCGTCTGAAAACATGCTCACAGTAACACAGAACGGTAAGGCTGGGAAAGAAAGAAAGAAAACTATCCAAAGATGTGTCCAACTGTAACCACGGTAACACCAGCTCAAACACAAGATCGTTAACTTCTTAACCTCGGTCTTTGACAAAAAACTACAAAGAAGCTTCAAACTGTTGATGTTTAAAAAACAACAAAGAACCAAAAAGCAAGCGAACTTCCTGGTGGTCAGAAAGGCGTCGGCGGGTCACACCTCAGAGCGGCGTGCCCAACATGGCCGCCGCGTGCTGCAGCTAATGGGGTTACTAAACAAAAGAAGAAGTGGCGCTCCGGCAGTGATGCTGTGGGTCACCTGCGGAGCGAGCTGACCTCCATCCAGCCGCCGCCCCGCCGTGGGTCAGCTTGGCGAGGACCACAGCTCCTCGCTGACCCCACCCGCTCCTAAAACACAAACGCCCCCGCATCAGTCCGCCTGCAGCGCCCGGGTCAGCTGGTCCAGCCCCCCCTTCTCACCTGCACTTGTCCAGTCACGGTAAGGCTGAGAGGGAGGCGGAGAGGCCTGGGGGGGCGGAGTCACTCAGAAGCAAAGGGCACCTCTGGAGGGGGTGGCTTGACGGTGACGGGCTGGGACGTGCGGCGGGGGGGCGAAGGCTTGGGCTGGGCCTGCTGCTGCATGGTGTCGTAGTACGTCACGCCGCCAAAGGTCACCTGGGACTGACCCTGAAACGCATCAAAATCAGGTGAGCCAGCTGCTGCCATCCTGGCCAAAGCAGCGGCGGCCTGGCGCTCACCTGCGGGCTTGGGTACATGGTCGGGTAGGGGAAGGTCATGACTCCGGGGGGAGGGTAGAAAGGCGGAGGCAGCAGCTGCTGTGGTTGCCCTGGCGACAAAGAAACGGCAGGGCCTGCGTAGAGGGCGGGGTCAGCTATGGGAGCACCTGACTGGTGGGGGTGGAGCCCTGGCGAGGACAGACCAGAGCCTCAGACACAACCTGCGACATCAGAGTGGAACAGAGGGACACGCCCACTCACCAGGGTGGGGGAGGTGCATTTCCGGTTGGACCAGCATGCCTTGCGGTGGGATGGGGGCGGGGCCCTCGCCGTGAGCGTAGATTGGTCCCTGGTAGGATACTGAGACAGAGAGAACCTCCATCGATCAGAGGACCTCAAAGAGAATGTTTGAAAGGACCAAACAGCAGCAAAAGGTCAAAGGTTAACCCTCTCAGGGTCACACTGCCGTGCACTTACTGGGCTCGTAGTAGTGACCCTCCATCACCCCCAGGTGCAGGGCTGGCGTGGGCTCCGGGACGGCCCTCTGGCGCTGCGACGAGTAGCGCTTGGCCCGGCTGGAGGCCACACCCATCTCCTCCATGTTGGAGAACTGCGGGGGGGCTCCGGAGAGGTGCATGTTGCTGATGCCTGGTGAGATAAAAGAGCACGGGCGTGAAGGTTCTGGTGTTCTCCAGGAGCTGGAGGTCAACCTCCCCGGAGCTCCACACCACCTCCCCGGAGCTCCACACCACCTCCCAGGAGCTCCACACCACCTCCCAGGAGCTCCTCCCAGGAGCTCCACACCACCTCCCAGGAGCTCCAGCTCACCTCTCATTTCCGAGCGGATGTAGGACGTGGGGCTCTGGCTCCAGCTCTGTCCTGCCAGGCTGATTCCAGCCACACCCTGCTCCAGCTCCGTCAGCGGCCCTGCTCCCGCTGCCTGGCCCAGCCCCTCGGAGGCTCCGCTCCAGGTTTTCCCTCCTGCGCTGCTGGGGGAGGATGTGCTGCAGGCGGCGGCGTCCTCCAGCGACGGCTGTTTGCTGCCCAGGTCTGGGGCCCGAGAGCGAGTCCTGCGGGCCAGCGAGTACGACTTGCGCTCCACCGGCCGCTCGGCGGGAGAAGACGCTTCCCAGCTGGTTGCTGTGGCCGACGGCTGAGGGGAGGGGTCAGAGGAGGCGGCCAATCCCGCCAGAGCCCTCTCGCCGCTCCCTCGCCGCTCCTGCTGCCTGGGAGACGCAGGCTTGGCCGACTCCGAAGGTGTGGCTGACGTGCTCAGGTGCAGCTCCTGCTCTCCCAGGCTTCCTTGGCTGTTTGGGGCGCTGACCACAGGAGGACCCTCCCTCCCCCTGCTGGCAGCACGCTCTCCGTCTGAAGGCGTGGGAGGAGCTCTAGGATCCTGGCCCTGGCGGGCTGGACCATGGGAGGCATTCGCTAGGCTCTCTCTGTACTGGGGCTGAGGCGGGTGCGTCTGACTCTGATGGGAGGCTCTCCCTCGGGGAGGGGTCGGCCTAGCGGGATAGTTGCGCTGAGCGGAGGACAGGTGGGGCGATGGAGGGGGAGGACCTCCTCCTCGATTTAGAGCTGCCCCCCCGCTCTGCCAGGATCGCACCGGCCGCTCGCCTCCGTTCCTGCCTCGTTTGTCTCTGTGAGGAGACAAAGCCGGTCTGAGGGAACAAAGAGAAAGAGACATCAAAGCTCCAAACAAGAACAGGGCTTTGATTTAAGAGGACTCAACATCCCAGCTGGGGGGTAAGTCACCAGTGGCAGAGTTTGGGGCGGGGTCTGGGCCCACTCACCTGGGTCGGCGCTGCCTGTACGAGCGCTCTCCAGAGCTGCTGCCGTTGCGGATGTCGTAGCCATAGATGGCGATGAGCTCCTCCCGGCTTTTGGGGGCCTGCTCCTCCTCTCTAAACTTGTCGTGCTCCCAGCGGCCCTCGTCCTTCCACAACTTCCTGTTTCGTGTCTTGGGTCTGAGAACAGTCAGAAGGATGTTCAGAAGGCCTGCAGCGCTGGGAATTCATCCTGATGGTGGGGTGGGGCGGAGGCGGCCTACCTCTCCTCCTCCTGGGCGTGCCCCCTGACATCGTGTTCAAAGAACAGGCCCTTTCTGGGGATGTAAGCCGGGTTTTTCCTGTCCTCGTCATCGTCCAGCTTCTGTCCAGCTTTTCCTGCGGCCTTGGTTTCCGGGTCGTCGGTGGATTCCTGTGAAGGACAGGCGTGACTAGATCTTTATGGAGCTGGAGCGTGTCTACAAACTGGCCTCCTGAGTTGCAACGTCTGCGAGGACGTGCTGCTCGGCTATGACCACAAGATGGCAGCATATCCACCCTAATCTGACTTGGTCAGAATGAAAGGCCAGCCTTTGGAGGTTCTAAGCTCGGCTCAGAGACGTGAACACTCGCCCAAACTCACCTGACCATCACCGCTCTGCCGCTCTCCAGCCAGGTTTCTCTTGTCCTCAGACTTGCTCTCCTCTTTACTCTGAATGCCTTCCTCCTGCACCTCTGCCTCCTCTTGCTGGGCTGGGCTGGGGGCAGTGGGTGGGTCAGGCTCACCGCTGGCTGGAGGGGCCTCGTCATCACTGTAGCGCTCTGCTGGCTCTTCTTCTTCCACTTCCTGAAGAGACAACAGCAGCTCACAGCTTGAGAAGGAGATGAGGCCTGAGTCATCATCAGCCTCACGCTGCATGTGTGGAAGGAAAGGTAACTTCCCAAGCTCTCACGGCTTCCTCAAAACTGCCAGTAAACTGATTTAAAGCCGTGTTTTTACCTCTGAATGGGAAGCGTTTTCCTCCAGATCTGCGCTGTCGTAGTCAGAGAGGACCGCTGCACATGGAGAGAAGACAGGCACCGTTTCATTGGAACTGGTAGTTAAATCCAGCACAACCACAGTAACGCAGCCAAGAGAAGCTCTCTGGCCGGCTGAATCTGGAGTATGTAATACGGTTATGCCAGTTTCTGTCAGGTGTACTGGAGTTGTGTCTCCAAACTTCTCATGGTGAATATTTTCACTGGCTCTTTGGATTTCTTACCTTCCCCGACACCGTCCTCACTCTCCTGCAAGGACAGAGACAAACAGGATGAGCTTTGACTCTTTCACAGGGAAAGAACTGATCTTTTACTTCAGTTTCTTCATACACAGGACAGAACAAAGTTCTTAAATTCAGATGTGCATGAGAAGTCATTGAACCAATATTTGTTAATCTGGTGATCTCAGTCTGGTGATCTCAGCCACCCCAGATGGACCCAAGATGTCTGTCATCAGAACTGAAACCGTGGCTCCTGTGGGCGGGGGGGTATTTGTAAATGTTAAAAACTATAAAAAGAACTATTATTTTAGCTTGGCCAATCAAACAAAAATGAGCGTCTTCTCCGTTGTTATAACCTCCGGACAAAAATGTCGCTCCCGCCGCAGAAAACGAAGAATGTGATTCTCAAACGGCGCCCTCCCGAAAAACAAGAGCAAAAAAGATTACGTTTTGAATCGATACGTTCCAGTATTCCAGTTTAACACAAGCGGAAAGATATGATGTTTCTGCTGTTCCTCTGGTTCTGCCTGGTATTAAACAGAACGATTACTAAACGTTAGCTAATGATTAAAAAGCTAGTGTCTATGTTTTTCTTCAGGCTA
Organism: Pao palembangensis; assembly: GCA_015343265.1. Classification (NCBI taxonomy): domain Eukaryota; kingdom Metazoa; phylum Chordata; class Actinopteri; order Tetraodontiformes; family Tetraodontidae; genus Pao; species Pao palembangensis. The sequence continues at coordinate 21,329,124 of CM027085.1, read as the reverse complement.
ACACACCTACTAAAGGTTCACCAATAGTGATTTAGAACCTCACACACGCAAAAAGCTACGGTAATTCTCGTATATGTGATGTAGGCAATGACAGCGACGGCTCGGCCTTTTGTTTCAGTTTTAACGGCTGAGGTATCTGATTTAAGTGGTGCCCGGGAGACGGAGCCGTCAGCTCATCGTGCTAACATCCGGAGTTAGCTACTCACACACTCCGACTCGACGTCGCTCTTGG
>CM027085.1:21268892-21323892 GCA_015343265.1 Pao palembangensis | reverse complement strand
ACACACACACACACACGCATGGAGCACTACAGAGGTACACACACACACACACACACACACGCATGGAGCATTACAGAGGTACACACACACACACACACACACACACACGCATGGAGCACTACAGAGGTACACACACACACACACACACACACGCATGGAGCATTACAGAGGTACACACACACACACACACACACGCATGGAGCATTACAGAGGTACACACACACACACACACACACGCATGGAGCATTACAGAGGTACACACACACACACACACACACACACACACACACATGCATGGAGCAGGCCATAGAGGTATTACACACAGAAGTACAAGCAGCTTCTTATGGTGATAACAGCTGTAATAACAGGTGTAATAACAGCTGTGCTCTTTGCTTTGGTGCTTCTGCAGGGACCTTCAGTCTGTGGTGTCACCCCAAGTTTGAGGATCGCTGTCACTCGGTGGTTGAGTTCATCGAGCGAGCCATCATGCACTCTAAGAACGGAGTTCCTCTACTTCCTGGGCGCCTCATGCCTGGGTAACCAATCAGCTGTTAGCAGTCAGCAGCAAATGCAGTAACTTCTTCTGCTTTGAGCAGCGTGTCTTTTGATGTATCAGGGTAAAAGCGGTGCTTTATTGCGCGGTGTGCTTTCTTCACGCGGCGCTTCAGGTCTGCCAGCCAACGCCGGGTCCAGCTGCTGCTACCCAACCCGCCTTCAGCAGCGTGAAATCTCTGCAGCATCTCTGTCGCTCTGCATCAGACAGCTGGCGGACGACCACATCCAGGAGCCGCCCACGCGTGAGTAGGCGCCAGCAGACGGCGCAGGGCGTGGCGGCATGCCCAGCCTGCAGACGCCAGCCAGCTCATCCTGTCCTGATCTGTCCAGGCCGCCATCTCCTACCTGAGGAAGTTCTACCACTACTAATTCGGAGGAGGAGATCCAGCCTACTCCTGAAGGAGCGAGGGGCGGAGCCAAGCAGCCAGTCGGGCGGTCCAGCCTCTGACGAGCAGCAGCCTCTCAGAGGAGCTGAGGTCAGAGTTCACCTCAGCCATTTCTCAGTCCTGGGAACCTCAGCATTTGGATTTACACTTCTCACCATTTTTATCTTGCTTTCCTTCCTTCCTTCTTTCTTCCCTTCTTTCCTTCTTCCCTTCCTTCTTCCCTTCCTTCTTCCCTTCTTCCCTTCTTCCCTTCCTTCTTCCCTTCCTTCTTCCCTTCCTTCTTCCCTTCCTTCTTCCCTTCCTTCTTCCCTTCCTTCTTCCCTTCTTCCCTTCCTTCTTCCCTTCCTTCTTCCCTTCCTTCTTCCCTTCCTTCTTCCCTTCCTTCTTCCCTTCTTCCCTTCCTTCTTCCCTTCCTTCTTCCCTTCCTTCTTCCCTTCCTTCTTTCCGTCTCCAGGGCTCTGTCCGGTCTGTGGGTGGGTTTCAGGTGATCCAGCCTCCCCTGAGGACTGATTGGTTGGCAGGGTTGTGGAGACTCCGCCTCTCTTCTGATGTCATGACAGCCCTGGACTAAAGCATGACATCACCGTTAGCACACATGCTAACCTCTTCCAGGAGGAAGGAGAGGACGAGTCTGTCGCGACTGTCAGTCACTTTGATGACCATTGTAAAAACCGACCATTGTTCGCCGGCGGTTAGCTCGGTGCTTCCAGTCGCTGCATGCTCCGCCCACATTTGATGTTCTGGTGTTGCCCTGCATCAGCGAGCTCCAGGGCCCCTAGCTTAGCGCCAGGGCCCCTAGCTTAGCGAAGGCTGGGTGAATTCCTGACTGAACTCTGAAAAGGCAGAAGAAGAACTCACACCAGAGAACGGTCCAAGGGGGCGGAGCTTCTTTAGTTATTTTTCTACATTTCTGAGCACTTTAAGGACATTTAGTCCAGTTTGGCTAAAGTCAGTAGACTGTAGCTCATCCGTGCTGATGTCCAGACGACTGTTTGATGTTCTTTCATGGACAGAGAAGACATGGAGCCTCTGAGGCTGAGCAGACTGTCCCATCAGGACACGTGTCCACCGTCCTGGAGGGTTCTGCTGCTGCACACCTTCATGCTGGACTAGATTCTGTCCCCTGGTCTGAGCCTCCACGAGCACGTCCAGGTCTCCAGGTAACAGGACGCGGCTGCTTTCTCTGGACTGTCCCATGGGAGGAGTCAACCAGGACTGGTAACCATGCCGACGCAGGACCTGGACCTCTGGAAGGGCGGTTCTGATGAGTCCACTCAGAGACGCAAATGTCCACAATGTCATAACGTCACGCCACAGTACTGAAACGTCACTCCTTCCTGTCAGCTGTCAGTAAATGTGTGGGCGGGGCTAAAGGGGGTGTTCAGGTGTGAGAGGACGTCAACCAAAGAGAAGCGCTGCGGTCTCATCAGAACAAACAGAACTCTTTAATGCTGAGTGAATAAAACAGGTGAACAAAGCAATCATGTCAATTCAGATTTGATTTTAGCTTCAACCGACAGGTGGACGGGGCGGAGCCCGTTGACCACGGGACTGCAGGCTGAAGCAGAAGTGAGGAATATAAAACGTGCCATAAAGGTGAAGCTGTTAGCATCCTCACGAGCAGGCAGGAGCCTTGAAGCAGGTCTGGACTTCAACCTTCGGACCGCCGTCTGGGGTGGCGCCACAGTCGGCGCTTGGAGTACCGGAGAAGGCTGGCACTACCGGCAGACGGCCGTAGTTGCTGAAACACACAGGTGGGGACGCTGTTAGGAGATCAAGCTAACGTGAGTCTGAGACCAGGTAAACTCAGGAGTCAGTTCCTGTCAGGGAAACCAGTGGGTCTCATCCTCAGGGAAACCAGTGGGTCTCATCCTCAGGGAAACCAGTGGGTCTCATCAGAGAAACCAGTGGGTCTCATCAGAGAAACCAGTGGGTCTCATCCTCAGGGAAACCAGTGGGTGTGATGGTCAGCGTGTAAGCCGGGGTGGTCACGTGACCCGCTGGTGTGCAGAAGGCTGTGAACAGAGCCTGGAGCAGCCAGATCAAACTCACTATTTACTGTAGTCGGGTTTGCAGATTCTTCTTCTGAAGCGTTTGGACGTTCCTCCGCAGGAAGGCTGACACAAGCTCCACGCCGCCCAGCCCTCCCAGCTGCCCTTGACTGGAAAAGCAGAGAAAGGCCAGTTAGCGTCCAGTCAGACAAGCAGCGTTAGCGGCTCACGCAGGTACGGGCGTTAGCCGCTAACGCTGAGGACCCTGGTCCAGGAGCCTCGGCTCAGAAACCAGGCGGACAGTTTGCTGTGACGGTGACATCATCAATCAGAGTGAGCGCAGGCGGGCGCCGCCACCTACAGTAGCACCGGTTGACGTCGTAGCAGGCCTGCGTCTGCGACTGCTGCTCGCCGCTGCAGATGGAGCCGTTGTGAGCCCGGTGGAGACACTCGCGCCTGCGTTTCTGGCTGCCCCGCTGCTGTTTGCAGCGCACGTCCCGCTGGCCGAAGGGCGATTTGCACTCGCTCCACTCTGACCACTCTGACCACACCCCGTCCACTGCACACAGACACGCGTCAGGACCCTGCTGTTGTCACGGCGACGACCTTTGTTTTGCTTTCCGTACCTGGACAGTGGACGTTGGTCTGGCAGAGTCTGGATCGCCGCTGCTCTCCGGGACAGGGCCGTCCGCCGTGGATGGCGGTGGGACTGTTGCATTTCCTGTCTGACACCTGGAGCCCCACCCCACAGGTGACGGGACAGGAAGAGAAGGGCGTCCACGCGCTCCAGCCTCCGTCCACTGAGACGTAGAGACAGAGACAGTGAAGACGAGCATGCACACGCCCAGTGAGGGGCGGAAAGAGCGGCGGGACGGCGGTACCAGGGCAGGAGGGCAGGTGGTCGCAGTTCTGCACCTGCTTCTGGTCACCGGCGCAGCCTTGGCCAGGTGGACTGCTGGAAGGGGCGGGGTTAGTGCAGGAGCGGAGGCGGGTCCTGGTGGCAGGCCGGCCTTGGGGATTGCAGGAGGAAGAACACTCGCTCCAGCTGGACCAGCCGGACCAGAACCCGTCCACTGGACAGACGGACAGACAGACAGACAGACAGCGTGTTAGCTTCACATCGCCGCTGGTGGGCGGAGTCAGCGTGGACGCGCGTCCTCACCGGGACATTTAGCCTGACAGGGTACGGCCTTCGTGCTCTGGCCGCCACAGAACTGTCCGCCGTATTTGGGAGTGGGTTGGTCACACGTCCTCATGTAGAGCTGAAGCCCCTCCCCACAGGAGGTGGAGCACTTCCCAGCAGGAGACCACGCCCCCCAGCTGCCATCCACTGCAGAATCATCCAATCAGATCATCTGTCCTGAAAAGGGTGAAGCCGTACCTGTCCGCCTGTCTCACCTGGACAGTTGGGCAGGTCGCTGCACTCCTGCGGCTGGAGCTCATCGCCAGGGCACCTGTTGCCAGGGGGCGTGGTGTGGTTGGAGGGGGTGGGGTTAGAGCAGGAGCGACGGCGTGTTCTGCTGGGGTTGTTGGTGTTGTGCAGACCAGCGATGCACGAGCCCGAACAGCCGGACCAGCCGGACCAGCCGGACCAGCCGCCGTGCACTGAGAGACGGGAGGACAGTCAGACGGACGCGGACACAGGCAGACGCACACGGACGGAGGGGCGGCGCACCTGGACAGGTGGAGGATGGACACGCCTCCGTCTCATCTGGAGGACCAGCGCAGGCGGCAGCACACGGGGCCGGATCAGGGCAGACTCTGCGTCTATTCCTGACTCCGCCCTCTCCACAGCTCACCGAGCAGGATGACCAGGCCTGCCACAAGCCCCACCCCTTAGCTACACACACACACACACACACACACACACAGAGGCACACACATCCTTATCCCGGTCTCTGGCCCAAAAACATGTTTAGACCCGCATACGATAGCATTTGAGGACAGCGTGAACATCACAAGCAGACCCGGGTCCAGGACCAGGACCAGGAACTGAGCAGAAAACAGCAGCTGTTCTGGATTCAGTGAGAAGTCCAGGTGAAAGCATTCCTGTGTGTGTGTGTTTACCATCACAGCAGGTGCCGTTGCAGGGTTGGACCTGCACTTTATTCTCAGCATCCTCACATTCTGATTGGCCGATTCCAAAACACGTCCTGGTCCTCTGAGACACTCCCTGTCCACACAGAACGTTACAGAAGGACCAGGAAGACCAGGGAGACCAGGCTGGAGGGCTGCAAGCACACACACACACATACACACACACACACGCAGAGATTGAAGGAGTGAAGTGTGTGTGTGTGTGTGTGTGTGTGTGTGTGTGTGTGTACTGACCCACAGGATCTACACTGTCCGTCTGTGTCCTGGTGACCATAATGTGGATTCTGACAGCAGTCGTCTTCACCAACCTCACCGAGCTCCTCAGCACACTGGCCCTGATTGAATCGTGAGAAACAGCGTACAGCCGCTGCATGCACACACACACACACACACACACACACACACACAATCAGATGTAGATTTTGTATATATATTTGCTGGAAATTGCGATAGACTAAATCTCATTATTCTCGTATTTAACTTTCACATCTATTTTTTTTTGTGTGTGTGTGTGTGTGTGTGTGTGTGTGTGTGTGAGTGAGAAAGGTTTGCTTTCATTTCCAGTCAGGGGTTACACAATTTCCAGGAAAATGCAGCAAACATCAGTTTGACTGGTCCAATCTGTGTGTGTGTGTGTGTGTGTGTGTGTGTGTAAACAGAGTTTAACGATCTTAGCTAATGAACTCTACCGTTCAAACATGTCTCTCTGGGTCTGTTTCACGTCTACAGCAACAACAGCCAAAAGCCAACATCTTTTTTAGTTTTTACAGGTTTTTTTGTAAAAAAAACGTACGAACGAGCATGAAACGGTGAACTCCTCCTCGTTAAACTCCCTTTTAAATGAAAAGACAAAGGTTAAAGTGGATGAGGGGGAGCAGACTGACCGGAGCGCTCCACCGCAGCCAGGACCAGAAGCACCGCCAGAACCGCCTGAACCTTCATCCTGCTGGAGGAGAGAAAACTGCAGCCTCTCCTTCTTCTTTCTTTCTTTTTCTTTCCTCATTTTGGACCAGTGACCCCCTCCCCCGCCCCGCCCAATTAGTCAGCTGTCAGGACCAAGCAAAGGTCGCTCTGAGGTCAAACAGAGGCAGACATGCAAAGAGAAAGCCCGACGTGCCCCAGAGCCTGATGGGAATCTCACCTCCTGCAGGTGTTTGTACCGACCAGCTGATCGTATCGTATCGTATCGGACACGGCGTGGAAAGACCTGTCAGGGCTTTCAACAATATGAATTAAAAGAATAACATAAAAGCAAAGAATAGTAAAAGTGTTACGACACAAAGCCTTAAAACATCTCGGGAGGCTCAGTGATGAAAGAGGGGGACACAACTCATTAGCTTGTAATCGACAGGTTGTAATCTCATCAATGACCTTTGAGGGTTACCTGAATTATAAATGACCTTCCAGCCTGACCTGTCTTTTTGTTTTCTAGACCCACCCGCACCCGAGTCTCGACTGATTCACTGATCGAAAGTTGTCCGGAGTCAAAAGGTGGCGCTGCTGCACCACCTTGCATGTGAGCCGTCAGAAAAATCCAGCGAAGAAGAAGCAACCACAGCGGCTTCCGGTGTCTGTCGAAATGGGTCCCCTGCTATTCAATGTTTACTTTGTTTTAACTCTTTTCATCATTTTCTATACTAATAATGTATGCTGCAATAATGGCAGAAAGGTAACTGAATGTTATAATAGTAATCCTTAATTTTAAATGTAGCTGAAGTTAACGCCTGTTAGCCGATTATTAGCATTAGCGCTTGTTAAATCATTGTTAAATGTTGATCTTTTTCATTTTTATTTTGAGGTCGGCGACTTCGTGGAAGCTGACTACAGCGGTTTTTCTTTTCCCTTGGAACATTCATTTGAAGTTGGTGAGAACCTTTTGTTGTTAATAGCTCTAAAGCTAATATCCATCCATTTTCTGTCTGAAGCTAACAGCAGCAGCTAACGATGAGGCTAAATGGAAAAACATGAAGCACAACTTCACCCAAAAATCAGTTTTGCGTCACTGTACATTAATTCACGTTTTTTTTACACCCACAGTGCATTTTAATTCATTTAAGTGGCCCGTCAATAGGATAACAAAACAAGAAATGTATGACATCACTTGAAGTTGTTGCTTTGCAGCGCACACAGAATAAGTCTGTGATCACGTGGGTCCCCTGTCATTTCTAATTGCTACCAACTTTGTCTCAGATGATGTAGCAAAGTTCCGGACTCGAGGTGTTCTGCTGTTGAAAGCTGGGAGAGAAACCAGCATCTCTGTGAGTCAGAACCAGCTGTCAGAAGAAGACAGAACCAAGCTGAAGGTGAGTCTGAGAGTGTCGGCTGAGGACACGACCGGGGAAGACGGAGGCGCTGACGCTCTTTTTCTTTCTGCAGGAAGTGGCTGCAGTCGACGGTCTGTACAGGATCCGGGTTCCCCGTGTTTTACTGCAGGCGGAACGCCAGGCGGAGCGCCAGGCGGAAGGTTACCTCACGACCTTCGTCAGAGCCGTATGTGACCTCCTTCGTTAACGCAGACATTAGCCTTGTCCTCCTCGCGCCACCAGGGTTCCTTAGGATGCTTTCGCTGTTTGTGACAAACGTTCTTGATGACAAACTTGTCCTCAGTGTTCTATGGTCGAGTCCCACTTGAGCGACGTCATCACTCTGCACTCGGACGTCTCTGGGTACCTCATCGGTGTTTCCATAGTGACCGTACCTGGAACCTGCAGGGGCACGGAGGTTGAGGATGAGGTGGACCTGGAGGTTTTCAACACCACGCTCAGCTTGGTGGCTCCTGTCAACGCTCCTGTGTGAGTCCAGAGGGATCAGCCAATCAGGGAGGAGGAAAGGCCGGGGATCGCCGTTACTCACCCCCCGTTTTCCTCTGACAGACCGGAGACGGCGCTCTTCATCGAGCGCCTGGAGCAGGAAACGGAGAAGAAAGAGAAGAATCCGCAGGAGCAGAAATCGTTTTTTGCTAAATATGTGAGTATCTGCACGAGTGTGCGAACGCTGACTGAGAACGCTGTTTGTGCGCTAGCGTTCTCCACCTGTGTGCCACGGTGGCTGCAGGCGTGCAGCCGGGCCCCGGAGCCCGCCAGAGCCTGGCTGGGCTCTGCTGTGCTGTGTGTTGACTCCCTGCTGTGCTGTGTGTTGACTCCCTGCTGTGCTGTGTGTTGACTCCCTGCTGTGCTGTGTTCCAGTGGTATTTGATTCTGGGAGGTGCAATCTTCCTCATGGCCACCAATTCAGCACAGCCGCCAGCAGGGGGCGGAAGAGAGCAGAGCTGAATCCCTCTGAAGTACTGGTTCCTCCTGGCTTCTTCTTCTCTCCCGCTAACTAAATCAGACCCTTTTTCCTCCCACTGATCCTTTCTTTACCTTCATTTCAAACATAGTGTTTTCTTGGGTTCAAGCTGAAAACAGCAGCCTGAGGAATAGAAACCTGCTCTTTAACCTGATTGGTCGGGGTTGATCACCTGTTTTACTCGACTTCTTTCGTTGAGACTAATTTGGGATGAGGAGATCTCTGCTCCAGTCGTCTGGGATCACACTCCTCACATCTGTTCTCGCTCTCCCACAGTGGATGTACATCGTGCCGCTCGTTCTTTTCCTGATGATGTCAGGCGCTCAGGACCAATCAGGCGGTGGCGCCGGGGGCGGAGCATCCAATGGGGGAGGCCGGTGAAGCGAAGGTGAAGATGTTGTGATGAATGAGCCCAAACGCCCCACTGGTACAGGACCGAGGACACGGCTGGTTTTAAGACTAAAATAAAATATTTATTAACTTGACCTTTGACCTGGAGTTTTCTGCCTGACCTTATTGTTGAGGAATGTTGTGACCTTACACGTGCTCCCTCGGATCGGAACTGGTCCAGGCTGCTGAAGCCTCGCCGCGTATTCTGGCGCCAGTCAAGCGCAGGCCCCGCCCACCGAGACATCGCCATAGCAGAGCCACGCCCCCAGGCCCCGGACTGAGGTCCGGTTGAGGCTTTAAGCTCGTGGCCGTGTTCCAGCAGCGCCCTTTGTTCCGTCCTGCTCATGGCTGCGTGCTTGGCTGAGGGTTTGGTTCCAGCGGCGGATCAGAGGAAGCGAGCAGGCGGGATGATGTCATTCCCTGCGTTCCAGATGTCCTCCATACGTAAATCTGTAGATGTGGAGCTCCTCTCAACACCAGGACCTTCAGGGTCCAATCGGGCTTATGGGGATCGGACCGGAGCAGCTGCTGCTGTCAGTGCTGCTCAAGCCGCTTTACGGCGCCCCCTGGCGGAAGCGGTGGTGTGTGCAGCCACCGGCGGGACAAACGCCCTTCAGGTCATGTGATCACAGCGACCTTTCCAGGCGACCCCGACCCTGACCTTTTTTGGGGCGATCTTCGTCCTCATGGTTAATATCGGTTTATTTATAATCATGACAGCAGAAGATCTCTAAATCCTTGGGTCAACATGGCCGCTCCTCCGCCTCGCGGCAGCCGCTCTGTCTGTTTTTAGTCTCCGCGTCCGACTGTGAGGAACATCCTCCTCTTCTGGAGGGATCAGCCCGGCGCTTCCACACGTCCCTGACCCCTGACCCCGTCCGGCCTCTGGAGCGTGAAGAGGCTTCCAGCCCAAACAAACACGCTCCTGCTGGGTCTCCACCCGCCAGCTCTGCTCCCTCCATCATCTCTAAGGTTTGGTGGCCTTCAAACCTTGATTCATCAACCCCACACACACACACACACACACACACACACGTCTTCCATGTAATTAGCTTGTCCTCACATGCTGCTAATGAATGTAAGAATTTTAGCCTGACTGACAGTAACCGGCGGTCGTCATGGCGACGGGCAGCTTCTCAGGAGGAGGAGCGCTCCATCAGTAAAGGTGTGTGTGTGGACGGCGGTGAGCAGATTCCAGCCTCACACTGACTGTCTCGGCTGGTTCGCCGTGCACGCTGACGGAGCGAGAGCTGACGGCTGCTGTCAAGAGTGGCGGCGTGAAACACGAAAGGTCAGGCTGCAACAGGAGCGCGGCTGTTGCTGACAGCAGCGCGTGTCAACCTTTTCCTAATGGACGCCGGCGGCATCACGGCAGTCAGGTTAACACTTCATTAAAATAGCACCGCGCTCGCCACCGGCTCTAAAGATGGCCGCCGCGTCCTCAGCTCAGGAGACGCCAGCAAAGATCCGGTTTTTGCTCCTCAAACCTCCGTCCTGCAAGCTCCCCAGAAGGTTCCTGGTGGATTCCTGATGGATTCCTGAAGGATTCCTGATGGATTCCTGGTGGATTCCTGAAGGATTCCTGGTAGATTCCTGGTGGATTCCTGAAGGATTCCTGGTGGATTCCTGGTGGATTCCTGATGGATTCCTGAAGGATTCCTGGTAGATTCCTGAAGGATTCCTGAAGGATTCCTGGTGGATTCCTGAAGGATTCCTGCCTGGTGGATTCCTGATGGATTCCTGGTGGATTCCTGGTAGATTCCTGGTGGATTCCTGAAGGATTCCTGAAGGATTCCTGGTGGATTCCTGATGGATTCCTGGTAGATTCCTGGTGGATTCCTGATGGATTCCTGATGGATTCCTGGTGGATTCCTGGTAGATTCTTGGTGGATTCCTGATGAATTCCTGATGGATTCCTGGTGGATTCCTGATGGATTCCTGGTAGATTCCTGGTGGATTCCTGATGAATTCCTGGTGGATTCCTGGTAGATTCCTGGTGGATTCCTGGTAGATTCCTGAAGGATTCCTGGTGGATTCCTGGTGGATTCCTGGTGGATTCCTGATGGATTCCTGGTGGATTCCTGGTGGATTCCTCTTCAAACGTGTCCCTGCTTCACTGGCGGCTGGAGCGAAGGCAGCGGCGGCCGCCATCTTTGCTGGGATCATCTGAGAGGAGGAAGGTGGTCTCCTCCTCGCCAGCGGGGCAACAAACCATCTGGAGCAGATTCAAACCAGCAACCTGATCGTCACAAGGTGTTATTTTCAAAGCTCAACCACATCAGCAGTTGAGCCGCTTCCCTCCAGGCTGACTGATGGGGCTGGCGACAGCCACCATAAGCTCCGCCCGTCATGTGACGGGAGCGTCCCAGTGGGGAACCTTTGCACAGACACCCATAAGAGCCTGCAGAGACCCAGAGGAAGAGCAGAGGAAGATCGGAGGAAGATCAAAGGAAGATCAAAGGAAACTCAGAGAAAGATCAGGAAGTCCTCCTATGATGCCGAACTCAGACAGAATCGTGGCTGCACCAAAGAAGTCGGGTAAGAACCTTCATCTCCTGACCTGGAGGAAACGCCTGTTTTAAAATCTTGTTTGTGTTTTTTCTGCTGCTTTTTAAGTGAAATTTGAGCATTTTGAGATCTTTGACCTCTGAGAGCGTCTCAGCGCTCGCTAACGTCTCCTGTGATCACAGCTGCATTTAGCAGCTAACTCGTGTGATGAAGGACAGGTCCAGGTCATGAACAGGGTTGGGCCTTGGAAGAGCAGGAAAGATCAGGTCGTTTCCAAAAAGAGCGATGGATGAACGTAGCCCAGCCTTCCTTTCATCTGAAGGGAGTTATCGGTGTTAGCGTGTTAGCGTGTCCTCCTCCTGGGGACAAAGGTCAGGATGTCCTCAGTCTTTCTCCGGAGCTCCGGGCTTGTTCCTCCTGGAGCGGCAGCAGAGTCCTGCTCCAGCAGAACCGGACCACATGGTCTTCAGGCGGAGCGTCTGGGTGGTGTAACCGGAGCCGGATCTGACCTACAGGCTCCAGTTAATAATCCAGCAGGGACCTCAATCATCTCCATCAAGTTCTCCACCAGCTCTCAGGCTGTCCCTTCTTTCACCGTTCCTTCCGGTCCGTCTGCTGAGGGCGGAGGTCACGGGGTCAAGGTCAGGGCCTGGCCGATGCTGACCATCAGCTTCACCATTGGATGAAGGTAATCCGGCTAATCCCGAACGTTCAGATGATGTTTCAGGGCCTTAAACGGCGTCCAGGATGTCGGAGCTAATTCTGGCGAAGCTGCTGGAATTACGCTAACGCGACGGCGTAGCGATGGCGTGATAGACGAGCAGGGAGGATGAGTCGCTTCTGCGAAACGGTAACTCGAGCGCGGATGATTTCCATAGCGGGTGGCGGATCAGGACGCCGCTGGTGCTCCTGGATCAGACGCACACGCGGCGGCGTGACGGCGTTCTCGGAAGGAGACGGTGAGGCGCGTGAAGAATCTTCATAAATGGATTGATTGATTATCGGTGAATAGCAACCTGACAGCAGCGCTGATGGCGGAAAGCAGAGCCGCTTGGCGGGACATGAAGGCGCGGCCGCGAATAGCCGCTAGCGTGAAGCGCACACGAACGTCTGAGGACAGCTGATAGTCAGCGGATCCTGCTGGACCTTCTCAGGGTGCCTGCCACGCTCCTCCGCAGCAGGAGCGTGCATTTTTCCTGGAAACACAGCTCAAAGATGAAAGAAAAGCTGAGAAACATCAAAGCAACGGTGTGAAGGAGGGGCTTCTCTGACAGCTTTCTGCTCTTTCCGCAGGACGGAAGCCGAGCTCTGCAGCAGAAGGTAAAGAACCACCTTCTCCTGCCCACCTGTGGCCTCTGTCTCATCCTCGCTTCTCTCTTCCGTCTCCACAGTTTGTCTGCCGCCGTACGAGCCCAACGTCCCGGAACCGACCACCAGGGCCGACCTGATGAAATGTAGGAACGCCGCCCGCCTCCAGGTTCTGCTCCTTGTCGGAGAGCAGGAACGTTACAGCTCTTTGTGTTCTTCTGCCTGTCCTGCTTCCCTCAGACTGGGTTCCCATCTCTCTGGATGACAGGACCGCACAGAAGCTGCTGTGGATCTCAGAGGGCGGGGCCAAAGTGGCTCGCACCTCAGACGCCGTCTGTCCGTATCCCAACAGGCCGGAGCGCTACGAGCACTCGCCACAGGTGCATCATGTCTGTCGCTACGATTAGAGTCCAGAGCTGGCTGCTTCCAGAGTCCTCCAGGCAGGAACCAGGAAGCCCCACCTGCTCCGGTGGAGCTCCGTCCACCCGGACCTGTGGACACCCGTCAGGCTGAGGTGTTGTGACGTTGCTGTGCTGGTTCCTCCTCAGGTGCTCTGCAGGGAGTCGCTGCTGGGACATCGCGCCTACTGGGAGGTGGATTACGACGGCTGGGTGGTGGTCGGGCTGGTCTGTCAGAGCGCCCCCCGCAAGGGCCACGAAGGTTCCTGTGGCCTCGGAGAGAACGACACCTCCTGGGGGGCCGGCTGGTCGGGCTCCTGCTACCAGGTGTGGCACAACGGCGAGAACATGGACGTGCCGCTGCCCCAGTCCTCCACCATCGGCGTGTACATCGACCAACCTGCCGGCGTCATCAAGTTCCTCCTGGTGGAGGGAGACGGTGAGAAGGAGGCGCGGCTCATCCACAAGTTCCGAGTCAACATCGGGGAGAACGTTTTCCCCGGATTCTGGGTCGGAACAAACTCGTTCTGCCTGATCCGGAAACAGGAGCAGTGAGCTTCCGGAGTTCAACGTGTGTGCTTGTGTAGGTGGAGGAACGAGCGTTGCGGCGCTAACAGTGTATTCCTCACCTGTTGATTGGCTGCTTTGGACTTCCTGCTTGAGTTCTGGCATTTTTTTATTCTGATCGTGGTCAATAAAGTCAGAGGCTAAAACGACCGGAGGCAGCTGCTTTGTGTAGCTAACCAACTACAACAGGAGACGGCTAACATTAGCATCGGCGAGCCAGCCTCGTTTTCTAGTGTGTGTGTGTGTGTGTGTGTGTGTGTGTGTTCAGATCAGGTGTGACCCTGAAAAACTCCGCCCCCGCAGCCCTGAAGAAATGGATCATTATATACATAATAGTTACTTAAATAGATTTACATTAAATGCTGACGTCATTCAGAGTGCGTTCATGTAGAAGTCGTGGCAACAGCGCCCCCACAGGTCAGTCCTAAAACTGCACTTTAATGAAAGACGGGTTCTAGTCTTGGTTTTGCTCCTTTATTTCAAACAAGAACGTTTGTTTTTTTGCTCCAGTCATCACCTTCTCTTCCTCCACCATCTGCTTCTTCTTCCAGTATGAGGTTACAATCATTCGACCTGTCTGACGAAAGTACAAACACGAAGGTACAGAACCTGCTGGTGGCCCAAATTCTGGTGTGTGTGTGTGTGTGTGTGTGTGTGTGTGTGTGTGTGTGTGTGTGTGTGTGTGTGTGGGGGGGGGGTGACCCTGAAATGTGGGATGAAGCCTGAAATGGTGGCGATGTGAAGTGGTACATTCTTTGTGTCGATGAAGCTGCGTTCAGGACCCTCCGGTTCTGCAGGTTCGGTTCTGTTGGCCTCCAGAACCAGCCTGAGCCAGCGCCTCGCCGCTCCCCTTCTGCTCCTCAAAACCACCCTGGTTAGTGTACTTGTTAGCGTTAGCATGCAGCGGCCGAGCACCAGCGCCCCAGGTGAGGTTTTGTTTTTTTGTTTTTTTGGAATTTGCTTTCTTGAACGGACGCCACCCAGCAGGCGAGCAGCGAGGAAGAGGAGGGAGACGCTGTAGTGTCGCTCACGGAGGTTCTACTGATCCAGAGTTCATCCCTTCATCCTTCTGTCGCTCTTCTCCCGCCGCCACGCTCAGTGCTTCAGTGAGAAGTCGCCCGTGTTGAGGCGGGGCCGAGGAAGAGCGCCGAACATCTCCGTCCCGTCCGTGGCTCCGGGCACCAGCAGCGCCTTCATGCTAGCAGCGATGTGGTCGAGGTCAGCACAGCCCACCTGGGGGGTCACACACACACACACACACACACACACGCACAGGAAGGAGGGGTCAAGGCCAGCCGGGGGGCGTGGTCTCTGCGCGTTCAGCCCCTCCTCTCACCCGTTCTCCGCTGTCCCCCTGAGCCGAGCGGCTCCCTCTGAAGCTCCACGCCGGCACAGACACGGGCAGCGAGCGGGCCAGCGCCACGGCGCCGCCCTGGCGGGACAAGCACGCCGGCTGGCCCATGGCCACGCCCCGCGGTGGCGGTGGCGGCGGGGGAGCGTCCTCACTCAGCGAGCCTGAGAGGACAGAAGAATGAGAGCAGGGCGGAGGAGCGAGCGGGAGGGGTGGGAGGACGCCACTGACCGTCGGTGCTCTCCTCCTCGCCGTCAGACCAGAAGGGCTCGCCGTCCCGGGACAGCGAGTCCTCGTCCATGGAGAAAACACCTGAAGAAGAAACGGGTGAGAGACGTGAGCAGGGGAGCGGGCCGCTGGAGCGGCGGGGTCGTACCTGCGCTCTCAGTCCCGTACGCTCTCTGATCGTCCTCCTCCTCCTCCTCCTCGTCCTCGCAGGCCTCGTCCACGTCTGCGATCCCTGAGCGCTGCCTCCCCCGCTGCGAGCCTTTGTCCCGCTCCCCGGCGAGGCCGCCCCCCTGCCTGCCCGCGGCGCCCGAGCTGTAGATGGACGGGTAGCTTTGGGAGAACATCCTGCTGCTGGGACTGACTCCGCCCACGCCGCCATCGCCCGTTAGACTCTGCGTGGACGAGAGCCTGGATCAGGGAGGGGCGACGGCGGCGAGGCGCTCGGACCACGTGACCACTCACCAACACTGGCCCTGGCTCCGAGCTGAGGTCGGCCAGCGCTTTGGCCCCGCCCTCTCCGGCCTGGCGGGTGTGCTTGTGCGCCATCAGCATGGTGGTGGAGTGCAGGACGCTGATGTCGTCCACGTAGCGCCGCGCAGACTCGGCCAGGAAGCCCTGACCCCACACGCTGTAGGAGAAGTCGCACTCCTTGGGGAAGGCGCCCCCGCCCGACGGGAACTTCTTCCAGGCCGTGAGGATGGCCAGGTCGCAGCCAGACTTCTGGCAGTAGGCCTCCGCCGCAGAAAGTAGGGCCAGCCAGCTGTCTCTGTGGTTGTCTGGGATGTCAGCCGACTGGCTGGTGGAGGCCATGCTGCTGCTGAGATCTTTACCAGGCCTGACCCGCTGGACGCAGTGGGGACATGTAACCTTAGCGCCAGGTGACCTTTGCGTCCTGCTGGTGGGGGGCTGTTGGAGGGTGTAGAGATGAAGATGGTGAAGATGACGGACTGGGCACAGGCACTGGCTGGAGATGCAGGGGAGAGACGTTCCGGTGCTGGTGATACCTGCGGAGAAAACAGGCATGAAAACGAGGGTTTGCTGCCCCCCACCCCACCCCACCCCACCCCGGCTAACTCTGTAGCCTCCGTTAGCTCCACACGTCCCCGGCTCCTAACTCGACCCCTCCGCCGCCGTGTGCGCCCCGCTTGCGGGTTTTCTCTGCGGGTTCAGTCGTGACGGCCACAGCAGCCGCAGCTGTTGTTGTTGTTGCTGCTGTTGTTGTTGTTGTTGTTGTTGTCGTTTAATCGGACTGGCTCCCCACCGTGGAAACAATCAGCACCTCCATGTTTTCACGCTTTAACACGAGCCGAGACGCGCAGCTAATGACGCGGGTAGAGAGTCGAGGTGTTCACATACCTGTTGGATTCCTTCTTTGGTGCGTTTCAGCACAAAACTTGACTTATTTAAATCTCAAGACGTGAGCCTCCTCCAAAGCTTTCTCTCCCCCAGCGAGATTTTACACCAACAGCAAGTTAGCGAGGTTGAGTCTCAGTATTTCCTCTCTGTTATTTCAAAATAAAATAAAAAACGCATCCGGTAATCTTTACACTTTCTTTTTAGTATGGAAAAGGAAATATTGTGCAGATGAACCACTGAGAGTATCCTGACCCCATGTCCTCCTGGTCCAGCAGCGGCCCATCAGCTGCCATCCATGGAGGAGACGTCCCGCAGTGCAGGGTGGAGGATCACAACATCCTCTGCAGCCCGGCAACAGTATTATATACAGTATATCTGCTTTTCTACCCAGCTCTTCTTATATTTAAGATGGAGCGTGAGCTCCAAGAATGTCATTGCCAGTGGCAATCTGACAAAACCATTTAGCAATTGAAAAAAAAATAAGCAAGCAAAATTGTTTAATTACAAACACCATAACGTGCATCTCATAAGATTTGATTTGTTTTTATCTATTTTAGAGAACCGTACCAGTCAGTAAAATCTGCTTAGCTTTGTGAAACTTCCTATTTTTACAAAATTAAAAAAAAACACAACTTTCTTTAGTACATCTTTTTATTTTGAGAATCTATAGATTTATTTTATTTGAATAAGTTATAAAGAATAATACAAGGAAGTCTGATTTTTCACGTATTACGGGGGTCTCATCCTAACGTTTTTTGGATTTTAGATATTTTCAGATATTAAACCTGTAATTAAACCAAAATTCAAACCTGGATTAAATCTTAATTTGAAGATTGATGACAATTTCCGGTGTTGTTGTTCTCGCCTTATGTTTGACTTGCATCTCTGACTTCATCTGTGCTCTGGCTCCAATCCGAGCTCACGTCCAACACGTGACAGTACGCAATGGGCGGGCTCGTGCTCGCTCTCACTCTCGTGCACGTGTGCGGGCCCGCCTCCTGACCGGAAAAAGCGTCTTCGTGGAAACGTTTCCTGTTTGGCTGAAAAATCAAACACATTTAAGTTTGATTTAAAAATGCGCACTTTTTTTTTTTTTTTTTTTTTTTTACAAAACATTAACCAAAAAAAACAAGAAGACACTGAGTCTTGTGATCTGATTGGCTCTGGTGTGTTACGTCACTGGTAGGCGGTGTTTCGGGGAGCCGGAAGTATGACGTAATATTTTATTCTGGAATAAACGAAATCAGGGTGACCAAAAATGGAGCAAAGTGTCGAAGATTACAAGGTATTTTCAAGTTTCATATTTAAATATCTTAATTAAACCGTTGAGTATCTTTATTTGTCCATTGTGACGTGAAGCTCCTCGAGTGTTAGCTTTTCAAGCTAGCAGTGTGTTTACAATAACATCAGCTGACGTCGCTAAAGTTGTTGGGCTTTATACAAGATGTGATTGTTAGCTTCTTAAGTCGTTAAACTATCTAAATGACGCCAGACCATACCAGTTCACCAAAACAGTAAACGTGTTAAAATAGTGTAAAAGTTTTCCTGTCTGATGATCTGACAACAGCCACACCGTGGTCATGTGATCCTTCAGCTGTTTGTGCTATCAGTCACATGTTAAATATTTGATTTGGTGAATCATTTGACCCAGCGGTGACCCGATTCATAATACTAACCGTAATACAACTCCAATACCAGTCTGTTTATACTCTGTCCCAGTCCAACCAGTGTGTCTCAGGGTGCTGCAGCAGCAGGTCAGAGATGCTGATCTGTGCCTGAGATCAGTCATTTAACAGGAAATGAGGTTTGAAGAACAAAGCCAAGTGATCTAAAATGCAGCTAAACTCAGTCTTCAGCTGTGGGTTTAGTCATGTTGTCAGGAACTTTACTGCAGCTGACAGACAAAGAGGAGGCAGGAGCAGATCTCTGGAATGTGGCTGACACTCTTCTGGTTCTTCCAGTTGATATTTGAGAAGGAGGGCGTGTATCTTCACACCAACGCCAAGAAGATGGTCCAGGACATGAGCCTGCCCGGGTTCATCAGAGTTGTGGAGAGGGTGAGCAGGCCTGTGAGCGCCAACACCAGTTTAATGAGACGCGCTTTAACGACGGTGTCTCTTCCAGGCTGGGGTCCCTGCTCTAGAGTGGAGCCCCCTGGGGGACGAAGGTCACAGTGCCCCTGCAGTTCTCTACTCCAAAAAGGTCAGGGGTCACTGAGTCAGCTGACGAGTGCCTTCTGTTGCATGTTTATAGAGAGGGAGTCTGATTTTTAGTCTCTGCCGCTCTGGTTGTTTTAGCTGTTAGCCTAGCCAAACCAGAATCATCTGCTAAATCTGGGCAGGAGGAAAAGATCTGGGTTTTGTGTCTGGAAAATTCCCAGGAGACATTTTCTTTCCAATAGGATGGAGAAGAAGGGGAGGACGACACAAAGTTTGACCCCGGCTACGAGCCTGACTGGGCAGTGATCAGCACGGTGAAGAGAGAGCAACAGGCCGCAGCCAAAGACTCAGGTGCAGCTCAGGCGTCTGTGGGCTGGTCTCTGCTGAAGCGTGTGCAGGACTCTGACCTGTCTGCTCCACAGGTCAGTGGTCCTTCTCCCTGCCCCTCTCAGAGCTCTACTCCCTGCGCAGGGCTCGCTTCTCCTTAGGCCGGAACTTCCTGGTGCTGACGAGCCGGGGAGGTCACCCGCTGCCTCCGCTGCACTTCCACAGAGGAGGAACCAGGGAGCTGCTGCGAGCTCTGCAGCGCTACATCATCCTGGACCAGTGAGTTCCAGCAGCACGCACCCGATCCAGCAGCTTTCCAAACCTTTGTCCATTTGTAGAAAACTTTGGGAAAAGCTAAAACCACCTGCTGGAGTTCTGAAAGGTGGCGGAAGCAGAGTGTTTGTGCATGGCTGCTGGTGAAGGTCACATGGTCTCCCTCACCAGGTCACCCATGGACGGGCGGCTCTTCCTCGCCTACCCTCACGACTCGGGCGCGCTCTCCCAGTCCTTCGATAAGCTGCAGCTCTCGGACGACGGCGGCTCGGACCTCGTGTCGGTAAGCGCTCCGGTTTTTCTGTCTTCGGCCAGCACGGATTTGTTCTGCAGACTCAAATATTCTTTCTAAATGAATAAATCCGGTTAGAGCTGTGTGAAGGCGTCAAATGTGGCGTGCTGCTGCGGCGTGCACGCAGCCTGCAGCTTTCATGGTCATGTGTCTGAACAGAGGTTCATCCAGGACCCCTACGCCACCACGTTTGGGGGCTTCTCCAAAGTCACCAACTTCTTCAAGGCGGCGCTGCGCCCCCCAGAGTCCGGCGGCTCTCGCTGCGCCCGTGCCTTTGAGCTGCCGCCACAGACAGAGGACGAGCCGGGCTTCGAACTCATCACCTGCGTAAGACACAGAAACAAGCAGACAGAGAGGTTTCGTCGTTGTAGACCCGAGGAAGACCTCTGTACGGTTGTGATCTGTGAAGGGGGTGGAGCTTGGTCCCAGACCTGACGTCAGCAGGGGGCCACCGCTGGACAGGTGGGAGGAGTTTCTGGACCCTGAGGGCCGAGTGAAGAACCCGGAGAGGGTCAAAGATCTGGTGTTCCGAGGGGTGAGGCTGGAGGCTGCCTGTGATTCCAGCCGGTAACCTCTGTGCTCGCCTGGTTTCAGCCTGTCTCCTGTTACAGGGCATCGCATCGGCCCTGAGGAAGGAGCTCTGGAAGTTCCTGCTGGGCTTTTATCCCTGGAACAGCACTGCCAAGGAAAGAGAAGACATCCTCCGCATCAAAACGTCAGTTCTTAGCACCAGTTGTCCCCTCATGACTCTGCTGGTTGCACATGTGGATTTAAATCCAGGCAAGAAGTTCAGATTGGCAGCTGTGTGTGTGTGTGTGTGTGTGTGTGTGTGTGTGTGTGTGTGTGTGTGTGTGTGTGTGTGTGTGTGTTCACAGAGATGAGTACTTCAGGATGAAGGTTCAGTGGAAGTCTGTGAGTGAGGAGCAGGAGATGAGGAACTCCCTCCTGCGAGGATACCGCAACCTGATTGGTCAGTTCCATCTGCTGAGCTTTTCATGGGTGATCAAAGTCAACAACGACCTGAATAATCTTCCAAATGCTGTATAAACTGTGGGATTATCTCCAGCCGTTGCCCAGTTCTGCTGCCGTAAACGCGGCAACAGCGCCCCCTTGTGTACACACGTGTCGTTTCAGTCCTTCCAGGAAGCTGCTGGTTTTGGCGCGTGCCAACGTGGTGGTGTTGTTGTTGTTGTTGTTGTTGTTTGCTGTGACAGAGCGAGACGTCAGCAGGACGGACAGAAACAACACCTTTTTCTCCGGGAACGACAACCCGGGCCTGACGCTGCTGCATGACGTGCTCATGACCTACTGCATGTACAACTTTGATCTGGGTGTGTTCCTGCAGCCGCCCGAGCTAACAGCCCAGATTAAAGAGGCCTGCTGATTTCCTGACTCTCCTCTTGGTCTCCATCATCCAGGTTACGTCCAGGGCATGAGCGACCTCCTCGCGCCCGTCTTGTTTATCACGCAGAATGAGGTGGAGTCCTTTTGGTGTCTGACAGGCTTCATGAACCTGCTGGTCAGCGCAGAACTTGGCTTTCTGGCCCTCTAAAACTGGGATCATGACATTCTTGAGGTGGTAGATGTTGAGTGATGTTCCTCCTGTGCAGCACCAGAACTTTGAAGAGTCTCAGGAGGCCATGAAGCAGCAGCTGCTGCAGCTCAGTGTCCTGCTGAAGGCTCTGGACCCGGAACTGTGCGACTTCCTGGGTGAGTTGGTGGCAGAGGTCGGAGGTGCGGAGGCTTCTGCTCAGACGCTCACCTTTGCCTTGGTGTCCGTCAGACTCCCAGGACAGCGGCTCGCTCTGCTTCTGCTTCCGCTGGCTGCTCATCTGGTTCAAGAGGGAGTTTTCCTTTGAGGACATCCTGCTGCTGTGGGAGGTCGGAGAGGACTGGGCTGGCCTTGGTGCCCTCCGCCATCACCGGCTTTCACCTGACCTCACTTACTTTGTCCGCAGGTCCTCTGGACTCGTCTTCCCTGTGAAAACTTCCACCTGCTGATCGCCTGTTCCATCCTGGAGTCCCAGAGAGGAGAGCTGATTGGCTCAGACCACGACTTCAACACCATTCTGAAGGTGTGTGTGTGTGTGTGTGTGCTTTAAACCAGGCTTTTCTCACAGGAGCACCTGCTGTCTTTGAAATATGTTCTCATATTAAAATATTCCTTTAACAATGGCGACTCCTAGCGGCCACGTAAGGTATCGCTTGTTAAGATCTTCCTCCGTCTCTTTCGTGTGTGATATCCGCTCATTTTCTCTGACTCAGCACATTAACGAGTTGACGATGAAGCTGGACGTTCAGCAGGTTCTCCAGGGAGCCGAGGCCATCTACCTGCAGCTGACTGGCTGCCAGGTGGGTCCAGGGTGTCTCTTGGTGTGGGTTCCACCACCCTCCTAGCCTGGCTGCTGCTGAGGAGGGCTGCTGGGTGGCTCATGCTAACTGTTCTCCTCCCCAGGACCTCCCTCGGAAGGTGCAGCAGGTTCTTGGGCTGTACAGCCCGTCCAGCCCCGAGGGAAGTCCAGACTCTCAGACGGGTGAGGCCGATCCTGTGGTGGAGCAGTTCCAGGCCGGATAATCTGACCCAGAAACATCTGCAGAACTAAAATGAAGACAATTATAAAGACTCTTACGCAATGCGGGAGGTAGGGGGCGCCATTGAGGCCGTTTTCTGAGGCCGTTCTCTTACGTTCTCCTTTGTAACATCGTCTCTCGTTTAATCCCAGACGTTTTCAGACATTGTTCACCCTCTTCCTCCTCTGGTGGTGTTTTGTGGTAATATTATGATCCTCCTGGTCTCCAGATAAACATGTTGCTGGATCTACTGGGATGTAACGGTTAAGTGTTGGGTGTGTGTGTGTTTCCTTGTAAACATCAGGAAGCAGATAAACTAGCCGCCACATCAAACCGCCTTTGATGCATTTGTGGCCAAATAAAAGCAAAGTTTTACAGCGATTCTGTCCTTATTAAGCTAGTTAAACCTACAGTGCTGACTCTGGGGGAGTCTCGCTCTCTCGCTCTCTCGCTCTCTCTCTCTCGCTCTCTCTCTCTCTCTCTCTCTCTCTCTCCAGCATATTTGCCGTGCGCGTTGACACTGTTGGCTGTTTCCACTCTGACACCAGTGGGCTTTAACTGGTGAACTGGTTAAACTTTGGCCTCCCCCCTCCCCCCTCGCCAGCAGGCGTCTGTGTGGGGCTAAAATGGGACCTCTGTTCTCTCAGTAAATGAGCTGGAAAATGAGGGGCGGGGCTCCACACCCCCTTCCCAGGCCCCGCCGCCGTCCCCGTCCCTCCGCTGCGTGCTGTTTGAATACAGCTGCCATGTTTGAATTTAGTGGGCTCCTTAAACAGCCCGCCGATCTGTCGCTCTGCCCCCCCAGCGTGACCGCCCGCCCCACCTGACCCCACTTGACTGGTGGAGTCAAACCCTCGGCCTCCGTCATTCAGACTCAAGCTGTTTTCAGGGCAAAGACGCCTCTAACACCCGTCTGATGATGTGGAATGTGGTTGGCGTTGCCGTTAGCGACCAGATTATCAGGCAATCAGAGGGAACGTCAAAGCAGCCGTGAGTCCGGTTAGGACCAGGCCAGCGGACCGGGTCACAGGAGAAGCCCAGGTTCTCCCTTATCTCCTTCCAGAGTCTTCCTCTGCAGGTGTGTTCCACCTGAACCTCCTTTCTGAACGTGTGACGGAGCAGCAGAGTCTCCTGATCCTCTGAGCCCCTTTTGGAGGATTAGCTGTGTCGGGATGAATTAGTGATGCTGACGGTGTTGAAAACCTGTGGAAGTGGAGCTTCAGCCACCTGTACCCACCGCGGAAGTGGAGCACCATCCACCTGTACCCACCGTGGAAGTGGAGCACCATCCACCTGTACCCACTGTGGATGTGGAGCTTCAGCCACCTGTACCCACTGTCAAATCCAGTGGTCACTGCTGAGGGGGAGCACACAGGCTCCCTGGGGAGTGTGTGTGTGTGTGGTGCGTGTGTGTGTGCGTGTGTGTGCGTGTGTGTGAGTGTGTGTGTGTGTGTGTGTGTGTGTGTGTGTGTGTGTGTGTGTGTGTGTGTGTGTGTGGTGCGTGTGTGTGTGTGTGGTGTGTGTGTGTGTGTGTGTGTGGTGCGTGTGTGTGTGTGTGTGGTGTGTGTGTGTGTGTGACACAGATTTGTAAACGGAGCCAGTGGGGCTCATTGACCCGGGCGGCTCCACTGTCTGCTGCACACGGACCCCCACCCCACCCCGCCTCCACCCGTGAGCAGCAGATTGCCTCCAGGAGGGGAGGCCACGGCGTCCTGTGACCATGAGAAACCTGAGTGGCTGTTTTCTTGTGGATGTACAGATTTGTGTTTCAGAGCAGAGGAACCTTAACACCGAGGGCCTGCAGTCCTGCGTGTTCCAGGTGGAGCAGGTGGAGCTTCTGGAACCACGGCTGTGGTTTCCTGGCTCTCCTCTGGCCAACGCTCGCGCGCACGTGCACGAGCCACAGGCCCGTGGTAAACACACTCTTTTGTTGTCACATGGTGGATGTGACCTCCGGCAGCCTTTTCTTCCTTTCAGCGGCGACGGAGACAAGCTGTTGCTGCCCCCCCGGAGCCCCGGACCACTCCCTCACTTGTCCCGCTCGCTCTCTCTCCACCTGTTGAAGTAATTGTTACACGAGTCTCTGTTGTCTTCTTATTATTTTCCATCATGGCTGAAGGTTCCACGCCTCCTCCCCTGGCCCACCCCACTGTGACTCCCCCTGCGCGCCCCCCCTCCCCCCGCTGCTATAAATGCAGAGCGCCACGGCGGCGCCCAGCCAGACGCTCTCGGGACGTCCCAGCAGATCTCGTTCCCAGCAGGCTTTGCAGGCATGTCAGTGTCTCTGTGGTGCGAGGAGGTGGATGAGGAGCGGAACCAGAACCAGAACCGGACCCCCGACGCCCTCGCCGGCACGCCCCGTCTCCGGGCCGGCTGGGACCCCAGCGCGTCGGGCCGGCGTGTCATCCAGAGGCTGCTGCAGGTGGAGGAGCGCTACACCCCCTCGCTGCTCTACATCACCCTCATCCAGCAGGAGCCGGAGCGGCGGGAGGAGCTGGCCCAGTGGGCCCTGGAGGTAGCGCCACCGGGCCTGGCTGGCGCTGCTGCAGCCTGGCGCTCCGGCTCCCACGCTCACGTTGCTTCTCTGCCGCTGCAGGTGTGCTGCGGCTGCGGCTGCGGCGAGGCCGTCTTCCCCCTCGCCGTCTCCCTGATGGACCGCTTCCTGTCGGCCTCCCTGGCGCTGCCCGTCTGGCCCGTCTGCCTGGCTGCCGGCTGCATCCTCATCGCCTCCAAACTCACAGAATGTGAGACAGTGACAGCAGACAGGCTCTGCGCCGCCGCCCAACACCACTTCCAGCCTTCCCACCTGCGGGTGAGTCACGTGACCTCTGACCTCTGCTAAGTCATCCTTAGATGTTCCAGATTTCTGCTGTCACTCAACGCCAGGAAGTCGGACATTAAAAGTTAGTTTTACGTCCTTTTCTCTGCGCCGCCTCCATCAGGACATGGAACGCGTCGTCCTCTCCACGCTGCGCTGGGACACGGCGGCGGTGACGCCCCAGGACTTCCTCCCGCACTTTCTGGCCTCTCTGGAGGAGCGAGGAGGAACCTCGGCGCCTGAACTTGTGTCCACGCTGCGTCGGCACAGCGACACTCTGGCCTCCATGTGTGCCTGCGACTCCCGCTTTCTGGGAACGCCACCGTCTCTCGTGGCTGCGGCGGCGTTGAACTGCGCCCTGCGGGGGCTCGGGAGGACCGCCCCCGCTGAACTCGTGCTCCTCGGGGAGATTCTGGCGGCACTCTGCCGGACAGATGTGGTGAGTACCCAGAACATGTCCAAATGAGAGTTTACAACCAATTTCTGTGCGTTTGTAAGTTCAAAGGTCAACTTCCTGGCGTGTGACCCATCAGGCAGTGCTGCAGTGCTGCAGTGAGATGATTGAAGGTGCCCTTCGACAGCGGCTGAGGAGTGGGCTTGAGCGGGGAGCCTCTGAGAAGGGACAGGAGGTGGAGAATGACAGGCCAGGGACACCCACGGACATGAGGGACATCGATTTCTAAAATGCTGCTCATCTCTTCTGTGTATCAGTCAAACTGATATCATTTATGATGCATTTTTAATGCTTTTAAGTTTTTGATTAATATATTTTTTATTTATTTATTTGTGAACATGTTTCCATGTGCCATATTTTATTCTATTCCTGGGTGTTTATTTATGCATACTATTTATACTTTTTATTTATTACCATGTGCAATTGTCTTTGTTGATTCCTATTAATTTATTTCGATTTTGCCATGTTTTTGCCATGAGTGTGTCTGATGAATATATATAGCAAAACTATTTTTCAAAACAAATAAACGTTTAAAACGTTTGTACTCTGTTCATTTTAGGGGCAGGAGCGTCAGAGTTATAAAAGATCTGAATATAACAACGTGAAAGTTAATATTAGTTGATTAACGTCACCTTTGAGGCAAAGTAATAATACGTATAACGACAAAATCCATTAGTTATTGCGCAAGAAACAGTTTTCTAGTGTTTAACAAAGGGCTTATTTCCGAGAGTCCTGAAGGCGTCGCGGGGCACTACCGGCGCAGTCTAGTGACGTAATTCCCTCCTCGACAGGTACAATTTTCAGAATTGGATTTTTGAAGACCAAAAGCCGGTAAGAAGAGTAATATTTTACTGTTTATTTGGTTATTTTCTTGTCTTTTAATCACTGGGGAGTTTTTGGATGGATAATGCTCAGAAAATCATGCTCTTAGAGCAAAAGCCTTTTATCTATACATAAACGCGTATACATGGGTGTGTATATATGTATATAGAACATTTAAACACGTCGAGTTGGTGTTCAATAAACTGTAAAACTAACAAAAGCTCCACTTACAGTTTTATCTTAAGGTGTAATCACACGGCTGAAGGGTTTGTGTTCATGTCGCCCGTGTTCAGGTTAGCTAGCTAGCTAACCTGCTACAGACACGAGCTACAAATAAATGCTGAAAATGTTGATGTTTTCATTATCTTGTATTTGTATTCTCTTTTACACACTTCATATTCAGCTAGATGTGCCAGTTCGGTTCTGCTTTCAGTAGATTAGTGGTGAGGACGAAGGTTAACATTCTCACTCAAATTGTTGCTAAACGACATTTTTCTACTAGAAAATGTCCAAAACTACAATAAATGTATAAGAATCTAAAAATTAAACAGAGTAGAAATGTAGTGTGTCAATGACGTGATGTTTTGACGGGTTTGATTGTGTAAATGAATAAAGGTGTGGATTTAATAAGAATATGTATCAGAGCTATTTGATTCATTCGATATTTTCCATAAATTTGCATTTGCAATTGTGTTATAAAGAACCTTGCCTTTCGGATAGATTATATCTGATCTTATCAGTTTGCATTTCATCTTTCATTTTTAATCATTACATTTTTCTCCTCATTTTCCATTTTTAATTTTTGTAATTGCTGTGTGCCGCTGCCAAACCAGCCAGGAGGATGAGGCTGAGACCCGGTTCGCTGCTGCTCATGGCAGTCTGGGTCGGGGTCGGCTCGGTTCCCATCGATCGCAATGACGTGGAGCAGGAAGCTAAAGAGGAGGAGACTGGGGTAAGTTTAAGTCGGGCTCTGCTCTCGGCCAGCTGCTGTTGATGTCGCCTTCATCTGCTCTTTGCTGCCCCCGCAGGACACCGGGCTGTACTACGACAGGTATCTCAGGGAGGTGATCGAGGTTCTGGAGACGGACCCTCATTTCAGAAAGAAACTGCAAACGGCAAACACAGAAGACATCAAGGTCTCTGCGTGGTTTGTTTATTTCATCGGTGTTTGTGGAATCGGGTCCATCCAGGCTGAGGACAGTTGCAGTTAAACAGCAGAGCGATGTCTTGTCTTCTGTTTGTGTTCACGTCCTGCGTCAGAACGGACATCTGGCTAAAGAACTGGACCTGGTGAGCCACCACGTGAGGACACGGCTGGATGAACTGAAGCGTCAGGAGGTTTCTCGTCTCAGGATGCTGTTCAAGGCCAAGCTGGACAGCACCAACGTCCAGAGTGAGTGGGCGGGCCGGGCGTGTGGCTCAGGGCGTCCACACATGGACCCCTGCGGAGCTCCTCAGGTACAATGATGGCATGTGTGTGCAGCTCAGCAGATGGACCACGCCTCCCTCCTGAAGCAGTTTGAACATCTGGATCCTCACAATCAAAACACATTTGAAGCCAAAGACCTGGAGCTGCTGATCTCCACGGTAAGAAGCTGCATGTGTGCTTCTGACCCGGATCCTGGGCTATCTGACCTGGATTCTGAGCTTCTGATCCAGATCCTGGGCTTCTGATCCAGATCCTGGGCTATCTGACCTGGATTCTGAGTTCTGATCCAGATCCTGAGCTTCTGATCCAGATCCTGGGCTTCTGATCCAGATCCTGGACTTCTGATCCAGATCCTGGGCTATCTGACTCTGTGTCCAGGCCACCAAAGACCTGGAGAACTATGACGCTGAACGTCATGAGGAGTTCAAACGCTACGAGATGCTGAAGGAGCACGAGCGCCGTGAGTACCTGAAGAGTCTGGACCAGGAGAAGAGGGAGCAGGAGGAGAAGCGACTGCAGGAGCTGAAGGAGAAGCATCGGCAGCACCCCAAAGTCAACGCTCCGGTTGGTAGCTGCCTTTGTACGTGGACAGAAGCTGAGACGTGTCTTCCACCGTGTCTCTGCTCTCAGGGCAGCGTTGCTCAGCTGCAGGAGGTCTGGGAGGAGACAGATGGACTCGACCCTCTGGAGTTCAACCCTAAAACCTTCTTCAAACTTCACGGTCAGATTCTTCCTTCTGCTCTCGTCTTTTCTGGATCATTTCCACCATCTGCTTCTCACTCTTCCTGCTTCAGACACCAATGATGACAAAGTTTTAGACGAGCAGGAGCTGGAAGCGCTCTTCACCAAAGAGGTGAGGAACGTTGAGAAGAACCCAGCTGCCCCTGTGATGTCTGAATCTGAACACATTCTCATCCAGCATCTGTGATGATCCAACCTGTCCTGCTTTGTTTTCTCAGTTGGAGAAGGTTTACGACCCCAAGAATGAAGAAGATGACATGATGGAGATGGAGGAAGAGCGTCTGAGGATGAGGGAGTACTTCATGAAGAACGTGAGTCTGCTCCAGCTTTTAGAACCGGCCTCGCGTAGGTCTGTCTGATGGAAAGGTCCACTTTTTTGCTGAAGGTGGACATGAATAGAGACCGTGTGGTTAGTCTGGAGGAGTTCCTGAAGTCCACCGAGAAGAGGGACTTCACCAACCCCAAAGAGTGGGAGGTAAAGGACCCAGAGGTGGCAGGGTTCCGTAGCTAAGAATGTAACCTGTGATTGTGCTGCTGTCTGGAGACTCTGGACATGAAGCAGGTCTACACAGAGGAGGAGCTGCAGCGGTTCGAGGCCGAGCTCCGCGACAAAGAGGAGGAGCTGAGGAGAAAGAAGGAGAAGCTGCATGAGGAGCAGCAGCTGCTGCAGGAGCGGGGACGAGCCCTGGAGGCTCAGAGGAGAGAATACCAGCAGGTGAGGAGCACACCAGCCAGCCAGCTGCTTCTGCAGACAGCATCAGCCCTGCAGATACACCTGACACGCAGATTAGAACCTTATTCACCTAATCAGATTACGTCTCAATCCAGGCTGTGATGGAGATGTCACGGAGACAGCAGGCAGGAGACGGGCAGCCTCCGCTGGGTCCTAACGGAGAGCTGAAGTTTGAGCCACCTGTGCAACAACTGGAAGCTAAAGGTGACCTGTGTGTGTGTGTGTGTGTTGGAGGTTGTTAAAGTCTCTTTATTGAATTATTTTTTGTGCTTGTCACAGAAACTAAAGGTCCTGCTGAAACCCAGAATAACCTGCCTGCAGAACCACCACAGAACCTGCCAGTACACACCTGATCTCACACACACTCTCTCTCTCTCTCTTCCACATGCGTTGTATAAATGTTGTATTGGTGTTTGTTCCTTTGCTCTTCAGATTTTAAAAGTTTGTTCATAAATGATGTCAAATCTTTAACATCTTAATAAAACTGTTATTTAAAAGAATCCATGAATAACTTCTGTGATTACCTCATGTTTATCTCCTCATATATCAGCCAGCTCTTCATTGTCATACGTGCACAACGAAAAAAAGGGAGTTGTGTAGCCGTGTGCGTGTCCTGGAACACACACGATTGACGTCAAAGACTTTTAAAACCGACAGTAGTGATTGACAGGAAGCAGCTGGGCAGGCGGGGCCCAAGTGGGGTCACGAGAGGTCGAGGGGTTACAGGAATGTTGACGGGAATGTCTGAACCTGGGCGGGGGAAGGGCTCATTCTGGTGGCTCATTCTGTCCTCATCAACAGAATAAGGACAGGAATGTCCCCGGGGAGCCATGACAGCGAGACCAGAACCAGGTCTACAGAGAGCCGCAGAAGGAGCGTCCATGTCAGATGGTCTCCCGGGACCACGTCTGAAACTGTAACTTTGGATTTCTGATACTGAGCCACTAGGAGGCGCAGTCGTCACGCATTCTGACCAGATTCCTGCCTGGCACAGGGAATTCATAAAAGTAGCGTCACGCACGGCCGCTCGCGACTTTTGGGTTTAAAAGAAATATTAATAGCGTGAAGGTAATTATATAGTTTACGTAGGAAAGGGCTCCCTCCCGACAAACAGAGATGAGAGAAGATAAATCACTTCGGGTCGTCCAGCTGCAGTAAAGCTTCCGGAACAAGACCGGAAACACAGGTGGTTCTCTGCAGAATAAGGGCTTAACTTGATCTGAAACAACACGACTCAAAGCTGCAATTACTGACTGTATTTTTATTGTGAAAGTCCTTGCCGGATGTCGCTCGCGCTTCCCGCCTTGTGTGACGCTCCGGGCTGTTCCTGTAGCGGAGGGAGGGAGGAGATGTGACAGGATGCTAACCGGACTGGAACGGGGAGAATCTCACAGCCTCCAGCCTTCCGAAGCGACGATGGAGTGAGCCGGGCACCGGCGCCGTGTTCGTGTGCGTTCCCTGTCGACCATGGATCCGGTAAGAACCACATACACACGGCAGCGGGGAGGATTCAGCGTCCGAGCATCCAGCTGTTTTTATGGGTGGGGGTATGGGGATGGAGGCGGTGGGGTGGGGATGTCGGAAATAGACGCCTCGCAGGTGGAAATAAAATCACCTCCTTGACATTTTCATTCACCACACCTAAAAGAAAAAAAAAAGCAACGACAGCTCCCCTGAATGGATCTGTTAATTAGGCCTCCATCACGGGCACGATGGAGGCACCTCCCACCGCCATGAGCTTCTTCTCCTGCCTCATATACATTTAAAAATGGCTGTTTCTACATCCACCTTTAGGCCTTTACACGTGCATCGCACCCATCTTTGGGCCCTGACCATAACAGCCGCCCGGGTTGAGCAGCTTTTTCCAGAACCAGCCCGACATCACGGCTCACGATGACACCGATCCCCCGAACGTGAATGTGGGAAACAGCGCCGCGTCCTCACGCATCCGCCCTTCTTTACACTCTTATTACAGTCATTATTACTATTATTCTAATTATTGGTGCGGGTCACGCAGCAGGTGTGTGCTGATGGGTGACCGGATGGGCCAGATGAGGGCGCTCCCCCAGGGGGCGCCAGAGGCCGCCCAAACGCGCCCAGTGGCCCAGCAGCCAGTCCATGTCGGCCTTCCTGCAGGCATTACTCATTACATTACTCACCTTACTCAAGTCTGCCATGTGCTGCAGTTTGGGGCAGGTGAGGCTGGTCCTCACTGCCTGTCACTGCGGGGACAATGTCCCCATGAAGAAGACTTCCAGGACGTGTGGAGGATGCTGCTGGAGCGAGGAAGAGCCAGCGTTGTTGCCTGCTTGAACCCACCACGTCCTCGCCCGTCTCAAAGAAGCTTCGGAGTCCGACGCTCTTCTGGTTTGGGTTCAACCTGGACTCCTCCCTCAGCGGTCCGGCAGCCAGCTGTCCGCTCCTCGCCGCGGCGTTCGCGCACTAATCTGTAATGGCCAGTCAGCTGCTGTGTTGCTGAGTCAACAGCCGTTGAAACAGCCGCCATGTTGGATTTTTCTTGTCTGCGGTAGAAAACACGACTTCCTGTTTTTGGACGCTGGATATTTGTTGACTCCTGCTCGTGGACATTCTTCAGTCTGTCCCCAGTTGAGTTTCATGAGCACAGAAGTGATACGGAGAGGGCGGAGCCAGAGGTGCCTCAGCGGGCCAGCTGCAGGCCTGCAGCAGGCCAGCTGCGTGCCTGCTGCAGGCCTGCTGCGGGCCAGCTGCCGGCCTGCTGCAGGCCTGCTGCGGGCCAGCTGCCGGCCTGCTGCAGGCCAGCTGCCGGCCTGCTGCGGGCCAGCTGTGGGCCAGCTGAGGGCCAGCTGCAGGCCTGCTGCACGCCTGCTGCGGGCCAGCTGAGGGCCAGCTGTGGGCCTGCTGAGGGCCAGCTGCAGGCCTGCTGCAGGCCAGCTGCCGGCCTGCTGCGGGCCAGCTGAGGGCCAGCTGTGGGCCTGCTGAGGGCCAGCTGTGGGCCTGCTGCACGCCTGCTGCGGGCCAGCTGCCGGCCTGCTGCACGCCTGCTGCGGGCCAGCTGAGGGCCAGCTGAGGGCCAGCTGTGGGCCTGCTGAGGGCCAGCTGCAGGCCTGCTGCAGGCCTGCTGCGGGCCAGCTGTGGGCTCTGCCTTCTTACACTAACTTAAATCCAGCATCATGATTTGACCTTTAGTCTGACCTTTTCTCGTCAAACTTAGGCGCCTCAGAAGGAACCCTGACCCAGCGGTGCCTGGAGCCAATCAGGATGCCGGCTGAGGGCAGAGCCCAACCAATCACCGATCCGCTTTCCTTCTTCTCTTTGCAGGGTTGTTGCTGCTCTCACTGATGCCTGGGGGTCAGAGGTCATCCACTGAATAAGTTTCTTCTTGTCTCACCCTTTCACCCCAGCCCTTCATCACCCCCTCCCCCTCCTCACCCTGCACCATCCCCACCTCCACCAGACTGTGACGCTCCGCTTGTTACTGCCCTCAAGTAGTTTTACGCCTGCAGCTTGAGGGAAACGACCCCCACCTGCACCTCCACCTCCACCACCACACCCACCTCCCCGAAACCTGAGGAAGGCTCTCTTTGATGCTGCGTCAGCAGACGGTGGCGTGCGACAGCGTCTCACCTAGCGCCTCTCACACCCAGGCCTCACCATGATGTGCGAGGTGATGCCCACCATCTCAGAGGACGGCCGCGGAGGAGGAGGCTCGTCCTCCCCCGCAGGAGGCGGTGGAGGCATGAGCGGGGGGATGGGGGGCTACCGGGAGTCCCGCGGCGGTGGCGACGAGGGCGGCAGCACCGGGAACCTGGAGTCGCTGATGGTGAACATGCTGACGGAGAGAGAGCGTCTGCTGGAGAGTCTGAGGGAGACGCAGGACAGCCTGGGCACCGCCCACCTGAGGCTGCGAGAGCTCGGCCACGAGAAGGAGTCGCTGCAGAGGCAGCTGTCCATCGCCCTTCCCCAGGTACGTCCTCACCCTTCCTCAGGTACGTCCTCACCCTTCCTCAGGTACGTCCTTCCCCAGGTACGTCCTCACCCTTCCTCAGGTACGTCCTCACCCTTCCCCAGGTACGTCCTTCCCCAGGTACGTCCTCACCCTTCCTCAGGTACGTCCTTCCCCAGGTACGTCCTTCCCCAGGTGCGTCCTTCCCCAGGGACGTCCTTCCCCAGGTATGTCCTTCCCCAGGTACGTCCTCACCCTTCCTCAGGTACGTCCTCACCCTTCCTCAGGTACGTCCTTCCTCAGGTACGTCCTTCCCCAGGTACGTCCTTCCCCAGGTATGTCCTTCCCCAGGGACGTCCTTCCCCAGGTACGTCCTCACCCTTCCCCAGGTACGTCCTTCCTCAGGTACGTCCTTCCCCAGGTACGTCCTCGTCCTTCCCCAGGTATGTCCTCACCCTTCCTCAGGTACGTCCTTCCCCAGGTACGTCCACAGGTGCACATCAGTCTCCACTCTGAAATTCGGCCATATTTGTTGGTATTGAACCTGTTGTGATGGACCTGCTGTATTCCAGACTCCAGACGTGAGTAGGTTCTCTTGAGGGAACTGGAATGCTGTCTCTGAGGTCATGTGACTGGCGTGGTGTCTCTGCTGCTGCCTGCTGATGCTGTGATGCTAACCAGTCACTCAGGGCCCAGTGTTGGTCTTAGTTCAGTCTGGTTACAGAAGCAGCCAGTCAGCTGTGGAGTCTGGATCAGTGGGAGCGTTAGCGTCCATGTTGGAAGGGCTCCACCCACAACTCTGCTAACGGCTAATAGCAGAGGCTAAAACACCCGGAAATGAGAGCCAGAGTCAGGAGTCACTGGTTCCAGTCAGGAGTCACTGGGTGCTGCTCCGCCTGCCCTCATGCCTCCACCAGTCTGTTTCCTGCGCCTGGGAAATCAAAATGGAAGCACAGCTGCGAACGCAGACCGACTGACTAGACGGGGCCATGTTAGCGCTCAGAGACACACACCGACTCCAGACGAGTTCACGGAGTTTGTTCGTGCACGTGTGCGCGCACGCTGCCAGCAGAGGAAGGCTGGGATCTGAAGCTGGTGGAGACATTTGGCTGCACACACTGATGGAGGAATCACAAGAAAACCTAGCGGCAGTCTGAGCGTCATCACATTTGGCTCCTGCTGAGCACAGCGCCACCTACAGGCAGCAGCACCACCCACAGGCAGCAGCACAGCGCCACCTACAGGCAGCAGCACCACCCACAGGCAGCAGCACAGCGCCACCTACAGGCAGCAGCACCACCCACAGGCAGCAGCACCTACAGGCAGCAGCACAGCGCCACCTACAGGCCTGTAGGTGCAGCAGCGCCACCTACAGGCAGCAGCGCCACCCACAGGCAGCAGCACAGCGCCACCTACAGGCAGCAGCACAGCGCCACCTACAGGCCTGTAGGTGCAGCAGCAGCACCTACAGGCCTGTAGGTGCAGCAGCAGCACCTAGTTTTGCTTACTTTTTCAGAGGTTATGCCAGCTTTGCGCTCTGTCTCTGAATGATCACTATAAGTTAGATGAATTTAGTTTTTTTGCCACTGATGGCTGTGAACACAAAGACGATGAGGATTATCTTTAACATCACACACCTGATTGGGTGCACGTGCGGTCGTGTGTGTGTGTGTGTCTGAGTCAGAGCACCGTGCACACATGCAGGAGGTGCGTTTATACTGCACTTCCTGTTCAGTCATACGCTGGGATTTCCAGGTTGGCAGCCTGGAAGTTCACTGGGGCCTCAAAGTGTCACTCACCTCCTCTTTAGTGGTACGTTGCCACGGTTACGGTTTGTTTAACCACAAGACACAGATGTTAATCAGCCTATCAGGAGGCCACATCACACATAATTGGGTCAGATTAGAGGAAATCAGTGTTGGACTGCTGTCAGCTGGAAACAGGCGGCCTGCTTCCCGTTAGCGTGTTTGTTTAACCTGCAGGCGTCTGTCCCAGCAGACAGCAACAATTACTGAGCTATTAAAGCAATTTCAAGTGCAAACATGCAGTAATGCTGTTTTATCTGATACTGGGGCCTCAACAACCATGTGGCCTGTACACAGCTGCTCTTTCTAGAGTCACGTTTGTGTGTGTGTGTGAGTGTGTGTGTGTGTGTGTGTGTGAGATGATATAACAGAACTCACAGGCTGATGGAGAACATTGGGGACAGTTTGTGATTTTATGTCCTCACAGTTTTTTCTTCTGTTGAACATATAAATGTTTCTGTTCTGACTCCATCTGGCTTCACCAGCACATGAAAGAAAGGTTTTCTTCTTTTTCTCTGAGAGTCTTCATCATGAAGCTGAACGTTATATCACACATGTAACGTGATGCAGGTGGCGATGATGAGCCTCAGCTACGCCCTCTTGTGGTGTTGCAGGAGTTTGCAGTGCTGACCAAGGAGCTGAACCTGTGCCGGGAGCAGCTGCTGGAGCGGGAGGAGGAGATCGCCGAGCTGAAGGCTGAGAGGAACAACACGCGGGTCAGTCCTTCACCTGGGCTCTCTGGACTGGCTGCTTCTGCTTTGGTGATGCTCTCCTGTGTTTGCAGCTGCTGCTGGAACATCTGGAGTGCCTGGTGTCCCGTCACGAGCGCAGCCTGAGGATGACCGTGGTGAAGAGGCAGGCCCAGTCCCCAGCAGGGGT
The DNA here is from genome assembly GCA_015343265.1 of Pao palembangensis. Lineage (NCBI taxonomy): Eukaryota > Metazoa > Chordata > Actinopteri > Tetraodontiformes > Tetraodontidae > Pao > Pao palembangensis. Next base: position 21,288,241 of record CM027085.1, on the reverse strand, counting down.
TTCCAGTGAGGTGGAGGTGCTGAAGGCCCTCAAGTCTCTGTTTGAGCACCACAAAGCCCTGGACGAGAAGGTGAGGGAGCGGCTCCGCGTGGCGTTGGAGCGCGTGGCCTTCCTGGAAGAGCAGCTGCAGTCTTCATCTCAAGAAGTGAGTTTTCACTCCTCCGTCAGCTCTGCTTTGCCTGACGGCCGTCAGTGCTGATGGGTCTGCTCCTGGATCAGGTGGTGTCCTTACGGGAGCAAATCAAACGGCGGCAGCAGGGCCTGGACAACGGCAAAGAGGTTAGCACCGTCCCTCAGACACGCGGAGCTCAGGGACAGCCACCGATCCGAGCTGGGCCGCCTTCACGCTGTGCGTCTGTTCCCTCAGCGACTCCCAAACGGACCTTCGTCCATCCTGGACACCACGGACCTGGAGCGGCAGCGGGAGGGTGAGATCGAGCGCCAGCGGGCGGAGCTGGGCCAGCTGAAGGAGAGGCTGGCCCTCATGTGCAGACAGGTACCCAGAGCAGCCTGGAAGCTTCTCCAGGCAGCTGCTGATCAGCGCTCTCTCCTCAGGTGGGAGAGATCGAGGAGCAGCTGATGTCTGCCAGGAGGGAGCTGGCTCGCTCCGAGGAGGCCAACCAGAAGCTCCAGAGGGACGTGAAGGAGGTGAGAGCTGCTAGATTTAACAGGAGAGACACAACATGATGGGCCTGAATGTAGCCTTCAGCCCAGGGTTCCACCCATGGGTCTGGATGGACGGAGAACGCCGCAACAAGCTAGCACAATCCAGCGCCTGCGGGACAGGAAGTCGGCTGGGAAGAGAAAATAAAACATCGGGGAAACTGTCAAAATAAAAGCTCCCGTATTTAGAGCGATCTTTGTCAGCAGGACGCTGAAAACGAAATCACGTACGACCGCGAGAGATTAGCACTTAGGGTAGTTTTTAAAGGAGCCACAGACGAAGACGCTCTTTGTTCCTAGAGGAGTAAACTCTCCCCTTTCTTCAGATGTTGGTGACTACCATGGGGAATTCTGTTAATGCTTCCTAAAATGTGTAATAGATCCATTACTTCCTGTAAATTCTGGTTATTTACGTTATTTATTTCGTAGATCTGCTGCAAACAACAAGTTAACTTTCAGACGTGTAATAACGTAAAAAAGATGATTCAGACAGGTAAAAACCATCGCTCCAAATACGGGAGCTTTTATTTTGACAAATTCTCGGATGTTTTATTTTTCTAGCTTGTTGCGGCGTTTGTTTGCTAGCTTGTTGCGGCGTGCTCCGTCCGTCCGTCCAAAAGAGAGGCGATGCCTATTTTTGTGGAGGGCGACGGAGCCTCCAGCCCTGCCGCGGGCGGAGCCTCCAACCCTGCAGTGGGCGGAGCCTCCAACCCTGCAGTGGGCGGAGCCTCAGCCAGTGGAAACTGACGTGTTGACTAGATTGGAATCTGATCAGGACGGACGGAGACGCAGCGCCTCCGGTGGAAGCGGGGGGTCATTCTTCTGATGGTCACACGTCAGCGAGGGGCTGCAGATGTGGCAGGATGAGCATCTGTGACCCAGCTGTTTCTCTGCTCGTAGCCCTGTTCTAGCGGTTCTGTCGGTCCCCCTCAGATCCTCCGTCTGTTCTTCACACTGTCCTCATCAGACGTTTTGCTTTTGTTCTTCAGGCGCTCTGTCAGAGAGAAGACATGGAGGAGAGGATCACCACACTGGAGCGCAGGTCTGTGCTGGGATCCACTTCCCCAGAGTCCCAGTCCAGTTCCACCTTAAAGCCCCAGTCAGGTCCACCTGGGTCCAACATGAGTCCCCAGCGCTCCTCACCAGGGCCATGGAGGAGGCTTCTTTTTATCAAACTGGACACACACGTCTTCCAGACACATGACATGCACACACACAGTGAGGTCCACCAGGACAGGGTCCCTGTCCCCTGGGCTAATGCTACCTAGCTTAGCTTAGCTAGCTGATGGAAGCTCCAGCCTGTCAATCAAACTTGTTTAGTGGGAAACCTGAGGTTTGCTTGAGTTTCAGCAGATCAGTGCTGCTGCCTGAGAGTCCAGCAGAGTCAGCTGATCAGCTGTGTGAAGGCCAGAGCTGGCCCTGGCCTCAGGTCATCTTCACCAGCTCCTCTTCTGGGCTGCAGGTACCTGAGCGCTCAGAGGGAGGCCACGTCCCTCCACGACGTCAAAGACAAGCTGGAGAACGAGCTGGCCAGCAAGGAGTCCCTCTACAGACAGGTAGAGCCTGGCCCCGCTGCAGCCCACTGGCTCAGGGCTCGCTGCTGTCCCGCTGCTGACCCAGCCTCCTGTCCCGCAGAGCGAGGAGAAGAACCGGCAGCTTCAGGAGCGTCTGGACGATGCCAAGCAGAAGCTGCAGCAGACCCTGCAGAGAGCTGAGACGCTGCCAGAGATCGAGGCTCAGCTGGCACAGAGAGTGGCAGCGCTCACCAAGGTCCAGTCTGAGCAGTCCCACCTGCACCTCAGCTAACCACAACCCGTTTGCTAGCTCTGGCTGGACGCTGCCCTGCTCATGAAGCTGCGGCGCCTCCTGCTGGAGGCTCCATGAGAACACAGGCTCATTCTCTCCTCTTTGTGTCTCTCTCCTCAGGCTGAGGAACGCCACGGGAACTTTGAGGAGCGACTGCGACAGATGGAGGCACAGCTGGAGGAGAAGAACCAGGAGCTGCAGAGGGTGAGTGACCCTTTCAGAGCCTGGCCTTGCTCAGGGAGCAGAAACTCTCAGCAGGTAGATCCACCCCAGGGTTCCACCCGCGCGTCTGGACGGACGGAGAACCGCAACAAGCTAGCACAATCCAGTGCCAGCGACAGGAAGTCGGGTGCCAAGAGAAAATAAAACATCCGGGAAATTGTCAAAATAAAAGCTCCCATATTTAGAGCGATCTTTGTCAGCAGGACGCTGAAAACGAAATCACGTACGACCGCGAGAGATTAGCACTTTGTAGTTGTTAAAGGAGCCACAGAAGAAGACGCTCTTTGTTTCTAGAGGAGTAAACTCTCCCCTTTCTTCAGATCTTGGTGACTCCACCATGGGGAATTCTGTTAATGCTTCCTAAAATGTGTAATAGATCCATTATTTCTTGTCAATTCTGACTATTAACGTTATTTATTTACTATATTCAAAGATCTGCTGGAACAGGAAGTTAACTTGATGTTGTTTCACACACCCACAAACAAGAGATAAAACGGCCCAAGAAAAAGATGATTCACACATGTAACAACGTAAAAAGAGGATTCACACATATAATAACGTAAAAAAGAAGATTTTCACACATGTAATAACGTAAAAAAAAGACGATTCACACATGTAATAACGTCAAAAAAGGATTCATACATGTAATAGCATAAGAAGGATTCACATGTAATAAACGTAAGAAAGATTCACACATGTAATAATGTAAGAGGATTCACATGTAATAACCAAAAGATAGTTCACACATGGAATAACGTAAAGGATTCACACATGTAATAACGTAAAAGGATTCACATGTAATAACGTAAAAGGATTCACACATATAATAACGTAAAGAAAGATTCACACATGTAATAGCAAAAAAGAAGATTCACATGTAATAATGTAAAAAAGGATTCATACATGTAATATACTTGTAAAGAGGATTCACATGTAATAGCGTAAAAAGAGGATTCACATAATAATGTAAAGAGGATTCACATGTAATAACTTAAAAAGATTCACACATGTAATAGCGATAAAAAAGGATTCATACGTATATGCGTAAAGATGATTCACACATGGAATAAACGTAAAAGGATTCACCACGTGTAATAGCAGTAAAAGATGATTCACATGGAATAGCGTAAGAGGATTCACACATGTAATAGCGTAAAAGATGATTCACACATGTGCGTAAAAAGCCACCTCTCCAATTCACAGGAACTTTTATTTTGAAATATTGGATGTTTATTATTTTTTTGCACCCAACTTCTGGGCATACGTGATGCCTTGTGCTAGCTTGTTGCGGCGTGCTCAATAAATAGAAGCGATGCCTATTTTTGCGGAGGGCGACGGAGGCCCCAGCCCTGCCGTGGGCGGAGCCACAGCCAGTGGAAACTGGCGCGTTGACTTGAACGGAATCTAATCAGGACGGATGGAGACGCAGTGCCTCGGGTGGAAGCGGGGGGTGGAGGGTGGAGTGTTGGAGTTGTCCTGTGCTAATGTGTGCGTTAGGGGAGGGGCCTCTCATCGCTTCCGATCAGAATCTCTGTGTTGCGGGGCCCTCGTTAACAGTCATCCCCTCCCCCAGGCGAGGCAGCGGGAGCGCATGAACGACGAGCACAACAAGCGCCTGTCGGACACGGTGGACAAACTGCTGTCTGAGTCCAACGAGAGGCTGCAGCTGCACCTGAAGGAGAGGATGGCTGCCCTGGAGGAAAAGGTCACCTCATCCACCCCAACTCCTCTTCTTCTGCACTTTAGCCCCAACTCTAAGTAAATAGAATGGAGCCCCCTGGTGGTCAGCGGCGGTATCGCTCTCTAACCCTCCCTCTGTTATAAGTGGGCCGAGACGAGCCAGTCTAACTCTGACGGTGTGTTTGTGACGCTGTGCACGTGTCCTCCTCCAGAACGCTCTGTCAGAAGAACTGTCCAACATGAAGAAGCTCCAGGATGATCTGCTGGCTAACAAGGTATCCGCCAGCTCCGCAGACCCCACAGCAGTTGTCCACTGTCCCTCACTGTCTCCTGTCTCCCTGCAGGACCAGCTGATTGCAGAGCTGGAGAGGATGCAGCTGGAGCTGGATCAGCTGAGGTCCAGGCCCGGAGGGGCCTACTCCAGGTGGCTAACAGACGCTGCTTTCATGGCTAATGCTAGCCAGCTGCTGATGCTAGCCACAGCTGCTGATGCTAGCCAGCTGCTAATGCTAATGAGATGCTGGTGTCTCCTCCCTCAGCCGCTCTCTGCCTGGCAGCGCTCTGGAGCTGAGGTATTCCCACGGGGGCGGCTCCCTCCCCTCAGGGTCCACTGCTCACCTGGATCCCTTTGGCTCCTCCTCCACTGGAGGTGTGGTCAGGAGGAGCCAGCGGGCTCGCTGGAGCTCCGCCCGAGAAGATTCCAGCCAGGTGAGACTCCAGGAAGGTTCTCTCCAGGTTCCTCTCATCAGGTTCTCCTGTGTGTCCCAGTACTCAGACTGGGAGGGCGGAGCTCTGCTGGGCCCCGGCTTCGACGCGGCCCTGGAGGTTGGCTGCTCTGACGAGGAGGATGAAGGAGAGCATCGCTTTGGCTCGGAGCAGCTGTCGCCCAGCGGACAGACAGATGTGCAGACGCTGGCCATCATGCTGCAGGAACAGCTGGAGGCCATCAACAAAGAGATCAAGTAAGGAAGAGCAGGAGGATGGGCCTGGTCCAGATCAGGGCCGAGCCCCAGCAGCCAGGAAGGCCTGGACTCGTGGAGCTCACAGAGCTGATCTGATCTGAGCTGAGTTCTGCTCTTCTCCTCATGTTCTCCCCATGTTCTCCTCATGTTCTCCTCATGTTCTCCTCATGCTCTCCTCATGCTCTCCCCATGTTCTCCTCATGTTCTCCTCATGCTAACCTCAAACCTCTCCTCATGTTCTCCCCATGTTCTCCTCATGCTCTCCTCATGCTCTCCCCATGTTCTCCTCATGCTCTCCTCATGTTCTCCTCATGTTCTCCTCATGTTCTCCTCATGCTCTCCTCATGTTCTCCTCATGCTAACCTCAAACCTCTCCTCATGTTCTCCCCATGTTCTCCTCATGTTCTCCTCATGCTAACCTCAAACCTCTCCTCATGCTCTCCCCATGTTCTCCTCATGTTCTCCTCATGCTCTCCCCATGTTCTCCCCATGTTCTCCTCATGTTCTCCTCATGTTCTCCTCATGCTCTCCTCATGTTCTCCTCATGCTCTCCCCATGTTCTCCCCATGTTCTCCTCATGCTCTCCCCATGTTCTCCTCATGTTCTCCCCATGTTCTCCTCATGTTCTCCTCATGCTCTCCTCATGTTCTCCTCATGCTCTCCCCATGTTCTCCTCATGTTCTCCTCATGATCAGTGAATCCCAACCTTGCTCTGCTCCTCCAGACTGATCCAGGAGGAGAAGGAGAACACGGAGCTGCGAGCTGAGGAGATCGAGAACCGGGTCAGCGTGGCTCTGGACAGTCCGCCCATCCCTCCATCCACCCTGGGGAGGGACGCCACCGGCCGAGGCTTCATCCCCTCCTCCATCACGTCCTCCACCCTGGCCTCCCCCTCCCCCCCCAGCTCGGGACACTCCACCCCTCGCCTGCCCCACTCCCCGGCCCGGGAGCCAGAGCGACAGGTACGGGAGAGCCAGCCCCCCCGGAAGGAAGCACAGCGGGGGGGTGGAGTTAAAGGTGGAGGAGGTGGAGGAGAGGTTGAGCTGGTTCGACGGGGTGAAGCCTGACCTGAGCCCGTTTCCAGGGTTACCACCCTGGACGCTCTCCCAGGCGTGGCTCCGCCCCGTTTCCACGGTCACCACGGTTACTCTGAAACACCTGTGTCTTCTTCACCCTGCAGAACAGCAGAGAGGACGAGCGGGCCCTGGCGCTCCTTGACTCCGCCCCCTCTTCCTCCGCCCGGGCGCTGCGCTTGGACAGGATGACCCTGACCCACCCAGGAGCCATGCTGGACGAGGCCCGGGAGTTCCGCAGGTCAGACACAAGGAATCTTTGCTCTTTGAAAGAACCCTTGCTGCTATGAGCACAGCATAAGCCCCGCCCCCCACTCTGACTCCGCCCCCAGCCTCTCCGCCGAGGGCGGCGCTGCCAACAGCAGCCAGGATTCGCTGCACAAGTCCAGCAAGAAGAAGAGCATCAAGTCTTCCATCGGGCGGCTCTTTGGGAAGAAGGAGAAGGGCCGGCTGGCTCAGCTGGGCCGCGATGGCTCCGCCTCCCTGGGTAAGGCGGCGCTCAGCCCAACAGGAAGTGTTGCGCAGCTGGCCTTCACTGCTCTGCTCTGTGCTGCAGCGTCCACGCCCTCCGAGGAGCAGGCCTCTGGAGACCCCGTGGCCATCAACAAGACGGGGACCCTGGGTCCAGCTGAGAAGGACCGCCGCAGCAAAAGGAAGTGCGTCCATCGCAGCTCTTGAGCCAGTGTTGCCGTGACAACCAGCCTTCTCAAGGCTTTGCCGCTTCCTGTTCTCCCCAGGCACGAGCTGCTGGAGGAGGCCTGTCGCCAAGGGCTAGCCTTCGCCTCCTGGGACGGGCCCACCGTGGTCTCCTGGCTGGAGGTGGGCGGCCCGCGTGCACGCTCACGCTCACGCTCCCGGCTCCTGAAGCAGAGCTAACGTGTGCGCTGACTCTGCCCCTGCAGCTGTGGGTGGGCATGCCCGCCTGGTACGTGGCAGCGTGTCGGGCTAACGTGAAGAGCGGCGCCATCATGGCGAACCTGTCGGACACGGAGATCCAGAGGGAGATCGGCATCAGCAACCCGCTGCACCGCCTCAAGCTGCGGCTCGCCATCCAGGAGATGGTGTCGCTGACCAGCCCGTCTGCTCCAGCCAGCACGCGCTCCGTGAGCCAGCACACGTCCGCCACCGCTGCTCATTTAGGGTCATTCCAGCTGATAGCGCTAAGCTAGTTAGCGCCAGCAGCTAACGGGGAGGCTGGGGCGATGGCAGCCATCTTTGTTCAGTAAGCTAGTTAGCTCCAGCAGCTAACGGGGAGGCTGGGGCGATGGCAGCTATCTTTGTTGGGCCAGTGAAGGGTTTCCTCTCGTTTATGCCTCCTTTTGTGTCCTGCAGTCGACCAGCAACGTCTGGATGACCCACGCTGAGATGGAGTCCTTGAACGCTGCCACCAAGCCTCCGGTGAGCCCTCCGCTGCCCCGGCCGTCTGAAAAAGCCCTCTTTCTTTATTTTGACAGTGGTTTGACCCAGTGTTGGATTCTCTGGAGCGTCATGTTGACGAGTCTCTCCTCCCCCTCCTCCCTTCTCCTCCCCGTTTGAATCTCCTCTTTGTGGACCTCAGTGTTCCTCCCTCTGGTTGCTGTCTCAGTGTGATCTGCTTCCGACTAATGACCTGCTCACTAACACACTTCCTCCCGTTTTGTGCTCTTTTCCTGCCACTGGCCTTTCTCATCCTCCTTCCTTTCTTCCCCATCACCTCTTCACCCCCTGCTGTTGACCTCCTCTGCTGCTCTCCCTCACCACCTCCACGTCTGCGTCTGGTCTGGGCTCTGCAGGAGCTGAAGGAGTTCAGCTGGGACCAGGTAAGAAGCTGTCCTCCAGCCAGGGCAGCAGCACCGCGTCGCAGGCTGATGACATCACGCGTCAGGCCCTCAACCATGCGCTTGCCTCCTGCAGATCCTGGCCTACGGCGATATGAATCACGAGTGGGTGGGCAACGACTGGCTGCCCAGCCTGGGCCTCCCTCAGTACCGCAGCTACTTCATGGAGTCCCTGGTGGACGCCCGCATGCTGGACCACCTGACTAAAAAGGAGCTGAGAGGGCAGCTGAAGATGGTGGACAGCTTCCACAGGTCAGACCACACCAGCTAGTCCTGCTGAAGGGCTTTCATTTCCCATCACGCTAATGGCAGGCGTTAGCTAGGTCAGGTTTAGCCGGAGCACTGAGCTTGTTTGGGGACGGGACGGTTGTTAGCCAGGCTGTTCTTTACGTTGTCTCCGCTCTCTGCTGTTAGCGTCCCAGATGAGCAGCTCTGCTAGCAGCTAGCATCCTCGGCAGAGCAGCTCTGCTAGCAGCTAGCATCCTCGGCAGAGCAGCTCTGCTAGCAGCTAGCATCCTCAGCAGAGCTGCTTGTTCTGTGAGAAGTGAAAGGGTGGAGGTGTGGTTGTGGTTCAGGTGTGAGTCTTCAGGCCGTGTTTCAATCCCACCTTTAAAGCTGAGCTCAGAGGTGCGTTAATGTGTGTGCTGACCCCAGTTAACCCGCCCCACCCTGCTTGTTTGACCTTTCCCAGGGTCAGCTTGCATTACGGCATCATGTGCTTGAAGCGCCTGAATTATGACCGCAAGGAGCTGGAACGGCGGCGAGAGGACAGCGCCCAGCAGAACAAAGGTGAGAGGAGCGTGACGCACCACACACACACACACAAACACACACACACGCAGGCACGCGCACACACACACACACACACACACACACGTGGAGCGCGTTCTCCAGGGGTGGAGTCAGGACCCAGATCCACGGTGACATTACTGTCCACATGCAAGGTGGTTGAAGCCAGAGAACAGGTGGAGTCTCCAGCCATGTGAGCAGACAGCTGTGCTTCCTCTCCACCCAGATGTGATGGTGTGGTCCAACGAGCGCGTGATGTGCTGGGTGCAGTCGCTGGGCCTGAAGGAGTACGCAGACAACCTCCGTGAGAGCGGCGTCCACGGCGCCCTGCTGGCCCTGGACGACACCTTCGACTACACCGACCTGGCCCTGCTCCTGCAGATCCCCACCCAGAGCACCCAGGTGAGAGCAGCACCTCCTCCTGGGGTGGAGCTGGGGGAATAGCCTCTGAGGGGTGGAGCTGGGGTAGCGTCCTCCATCCCACTCGTCTTTTTGCTGCCCTCTGGTGGAGGTCTCCAGCGGTTGTTTACTTACTCCTGCTTTCATGTCTTTGATCAGCTTTGATCTCAGAAGTTCAAAGCTCTGCTAGCTCTCCTCTCTGTCCCGCAGGCCCGGCAGCTCCTGGAGCAAGAGTACAACTCCCTCATCTCCATGGCAACGGAGAGACGACCCGATGAGGTCAGCGTGCTAATGAGCCCAGTTAGCAACATGAAACGAGCTTCCTGTGTGAGCGTGAGCGTGCGTGGTCGTGTGTGCAGGATGGGACAAAGACGTTCACGCGCTCGCCCTCCTGGAGGAAGATGTTCCGGGAGAAGGACCTCCGGGGCGTGACCTCGGACTCCGCTGAGACCCTGCCCGCTAACTTCCGTGCCTCCGCCATCGCCACGCCCTCCGTGACCCTGAGGAAGGTTCAGAGCGACGGTGAGGCCCTGCACACACCTGGAGAGAGAGGGAGGAGCCAGAGCCTTTACCTGTGTGTGTGTGTGTGTGTGTGTGTGTGCAGCCAGCTCTGCCCGGGGGGAACCCGCCTCAGTGAGGACCTACTCCTGCTGAGGAGGTGAGCGCTCCTCCGCTGGTTCCTCCACTGGTTCCTCTACTGGTTTCTTCTGGTTTTCTTCCCTCTCTGGTCTTCATCACAGCGTTTGTGTCCTCAGGACGTCCAGGTGGGACCAGGAGCTGCTCACCTGTGTGACGCAGACGTCAGCTGGAAGGACGAGGAGAATGGACAGAAGAGGAGTGGAGACGCTGGTGGTCCAGATTCAGGAGCCTCAGGATGTTCAAAGTTCAACTCAGACCTGGAATCCAGGCTGAAAACAGGCGGAGAAGAGTTTCAGTTCACATTTGGGATGAAAAGAGATAAAAGTGAGCACTGAGGAGCTCTGAGATGGGAAGGCTTGGAGGTGTGCTAGTTTCCATGACGACCGGAAGGCTGGGGCGGGATCGGCTGCTCTGTCTCTCTCTCTCTCTGCTGTGGTGGCTCCACAGCAGCTGTCAGAGGTCCAGGTTCTGGACCTCCTGAGGGGGCTGGTCGGGCTCCGGGCTCCGCCCCCAGGCTGCTCAGGTGAGGGCAGGGGGCGGGGCCTGGACCAGCAGCTCATGACCTCATGAGAGGCACTCCTGAAGGCTGGTCGCGGCTTCAGGAGGAGGGAGGGGCCCTGAACCAGAACCTGGTCCCTGAACTGCACACACACGTGTGTGTGTGTGTGTGTGTGTGTGTGTGATAGAGAGAGAGGCCGGTGCGCCCCCAGAGCGAGGGAGCGGTGTTCCTCGGTGTTTACCATGCATGTCCACCTGACTTTGGAGATGCGGTGTCTTTAAAGGTACATATATATCTGAATGTGTATGATAAACCTGGGGCTGGTTTGTAAAAGCTGTGTATTTTCTTCAGTTGTGTTTTTATTTCCTACGAGGTCTACTTCTTTTCTCCAGGTGCGTGTTGGACACATGTATGTTGGCCTCGTTTGCCCTGAGATGCTCTGAGACGCTTCTGTACGTGCACCTTCCAGAGCCCCTGCAGCCATGTCCATGAGTAACTAACGTGATCGTAACTGAAAGAATAAACAAGCCTGATGGAATGAACCATGTCAGAGCTCCGAAAAACAATAAATCAGTCCAGCTGGAGCTGCTGCAGGTGTTCTGTGTCCTCCTTGAGGTTCTGACCCGAGGAACGAAGACACACAGGTCCACAGAGAGATACAGGTACCTTCTGCTGGAGGTGGGTGGATGCAAGGATGAATGGATGATGGATGGATGGTGTCTGATTGATTAGCGAGTGTGCAGCTTTAATTTTTTTTCCTATCTCTGGTATCGGGACCCAACGTTTGTCAGTATTTTGAACTACCTGAGTTCTACAAAGATCCTCTATGGAAACAGATGAACCAGCTGGCAGGAACATCTGCACCTTCGTTTCCTTCCCTGAACCTCTTAGTTGTTTTTGGTCATTGTTGTTCATCTCTTGTTTGTTTGTTTGTTTGTGGGTTTTCCCGACAGTCAGGCTCAACGTTCATGTAGAAAATAAGTGTTTAATATTCATCATGATGCAGGCTGAGGAGGAAGCCACCCTGCAGACTCGTCCTGACAAATCAAAATGTGTCTGATGCTAAAAAGGCATCCAGAGGTTAATGCTGCTGCCAGGGGTCAAAGGTCAAAGAGTTTTCCAGCATTGGTGTGTTGCAGCAGTAATCATGAGCCTCACTAGGTGGCGCTCTGTCCTCATAACCTGAGCAGCTCCATAAACAACAACAGGAAGTTTGGTACTGGAAGGATACTGGTGTCACATGACACGTATATTTATAAGAATATATTAATATACTCATGCTTGCATGTACATGCTAAAATAACTTATTCATAAAAAACCTTACAAAAACCGTGAAAACTAACATTGATGCTGTTCCCTAACATTTGGAGTTGAGGTCTGCTGAAGTTCTGGAGAACGACGGTCAAGACGACCATGAAGGCCTCGCGAGGAAAACAGTGTTTCAGATTCCTACAGACACAAACACAACACCCAGAAGGTCCTTCCACTCAGACCTTCTCAGCCCCGCCCACTCCTGGTGTGATGGTCAGCCCCCCCAGTCCTGGTGTGATGGCCAGCCCCCCCAGTCCTGGTGTGATGGTCAGCCCCCCCAGTCCTGGTGTGATGGCCAGCCCCCCCAGTTCTAGTGTGATGGTCAGCCCCCCCAGTCCTGGTGTGATGGTCAGCCCCCCTAGTCCTGGTGTGATGGTCAGCCCCCCCAGTCCTGGTGTGATGGTCAGCCCCCCCAGTCCTGGTGTGATGGTCAGCCCCGCCCAGTCCTGGTGGGACGTTCAGCCCCGCCCAGTCCTGGTGCGATGGTCAGCCCCGCCCAGTCCTGGTGGGACGTTCAGCCCCGCCCAGTCCTGGCGTGGAGCTCCCGCCCCTCCACCTGATTGGCTCTGGACAGCAGCACGCAGACGCAGGAGGAGTCGATGCGGATCCAGCGCCAGCCCACTCGGTTGTTCTCGTCTTTGGTGAGCGCCCTGACGAACGACTGCTTGGCTTTGCACTCGCTCACCCACTGCTTCCTGTCCACGCCCAGACAGCCGGCGCCAGCCACGCCCATCCCTGCCGCTTTGGCCACGGCGCCGGGGCTTCTGGGCCGGTTGTCGGAGCTCCGCAGCTCAGCCCGGCGGCACCGGGTCTCGTAGAAGAACTGTTTGAGAGGTCCCGTCTGGGTCTGGATCTCCCTCATGATGGTCACGTTGTGGCCGTGGGCGTCGACTGCCGTCGACTTGTCTGTCACCCAAACGCTTTCCGACTCGCACACCGACTTCTCGCCGCGCCGCCGGTCCATCAGAAGCGAGCGTTTGTCCCTCCTGGCGGGCCGCAGAGGCTCGGCGGGGACCTGGGACGAGGCCCGGTCCCCGTGGCCCTGGAAGGGCCGCTCCTGCTCCTGCTGCTCCTCCAGCAGCCCAGACTCCAGCAGGAGCAGGAGCGGAGGGTGGTGGGGGGGCGACGCAGACGTGGAGAACAGCACCCGCGGATGAGCGTCCAGAAACATCTCATCCCGCTCAAAGATGCTGTCCAGACCCAGGCCCGCCTCCTGCTCCAGGTTCTCCTCAAGGCCTGAAGACAGCGGGGGTCCCGTCCCAGGTGGAGATGAAGGCTCTGGAATTCCTGAGGTAACAGACTCGGAACCAGGACCAGGACCAGGCTGCGTTTGCACCTCAGGGTCCAGAAGGCAGTCTGGAGCGGGAAGGTCCACCAGCGCGGGACGCTGCCGTCTGCTGTCGGGATCAGGTCCGTCCTCGGGCCTAGAAGAAGCCTTGGAAAGTTCCTCAGTCCTCAGCGGTCTTCCCTGTGGTAGGACGTCCGGGTCGGTGTGTCCTGGACTGGAGCTCCGCCCGCCTGCAGAGCTCCGCCCACCTGCAGAGATCTCCTGGGCAGCAGCGTCCACGTCCAGGACATTTCCAGGGGCGCTGCGGTTGACCGGGGGGGCCACCAGGCTGGCGGGCCTGGAGCTGGGCTCTGGTGTGGCGACGGCAACCCTGGACACGGGGCTATGAGGGAACGGCAGGGCCGAGGCAATCACCATGGCAACCAGGGGAAGCCAGTGCATCACTCCCAGAACGTATCAGCTGGAAGAGAGAAAAGAGGAGGAGGAGGAGGAGGATTAGTTCCAGACTGGAGGGAAGAGGAAGTTTTACAGGCAGCCGCAGCTTTACGACCTCAACACTTTAGCACCTTTGGCACAAACTGTGGAAAAACAGGAGACCTCGCCTGATTGGTCAGAATCAGTCAGGCAAAGACGACGACTCTGCTGCTACGACTGCTGCTATTACTGCTGCTATTACTGCTGCTACGACTGCTGCTATTACTGCTGCTATTACTGCTGCTACGACTGCTGCTATTACTGCTGCTACGACTGCTGCTATTACTGCTGCTATTACTGCTATTACTGCTGCTATTACTGCTGCTACGACTGCTGCTACGACTGCTGCTATTACTGCTGCTATTACTGCTGCTACAACTGCTGCTATTACTGCTCGAGTTCCTACGACTGCTAGTAATACCTGTTCTGTTTCTGTTATTACTACTGCTGCTAATGCTAATGCTACGGCCGCGGCTTCTCCTCAGGACTGTTTGCAGGAACATAAAATCTGGAGGAACCATCTCAGAGCTGCAGAGCCGGCCTCCTGGCAGGAAGGTTCCAGGGCCAGGTCCTGATCCAGGGCCAGGTTCAGGGCCAGGGTTAGGGCCAGATCCTGATCCAGGGCCAAGTTCAGGGTAAGGTTCAGGGCCAGGTTCAGGGCCAGGGCCAAGGCCAGGTCCAGGGCCAGGTTCAGGGCCAAGGCCAGGTTCTGGGCCAGGTCCAGGTCCTCCTTTAGCGGAGCGCTAACGCTAATGCTTCTGACCTATGCTTCATCAAGGTTGTTTATGGAAAGTGAGGAAGACTCACTTGTGTGAGTCACCTGATCGCGGGGTTCACCTGTGACTAACTGGAGAAGAATTCCAGGCTATGGCGGTCTAGCTGCTCGTGCTAGCAGCCTGAAAGCAGGGAGGAGGTCACAGTTGAAGGGAGGAATGATGGGAATGTCAGTGATGTGGCCATACTGGCGGGGGCAGCGATGAGGACAAAAACACGGGCCGCCGCTGACAGAGCTGCGTGGCCACGCCCCTGCACGGCGAGGATGGGTGGACGCGTCAGCGCCGCTCTCGCCTCAGGTGCCGCAGGGAAGAAAAACAGATCAAAGCCTGTTTGCTTTAGCTACTGATCCACGCCTGCCAAATGTCCACAGGAACAGGAAGTGGGGCTTAAAGGGACACGGCGCCTGAAAACAGCTCAGGTCAGACACAGAAACCCAGCCAGGCTCTGAACGCTCCGAGCCTCCGCTGGCGAGGTGGACCTGAAGCTGGCCTCTGGTCCAGACCCCTTCTGAACCCTTCAGAACCAGAAGAACCATTTCAGAACCCTGGAGACCACCAGAGGAGCTCCAGAGCTGCTCCTGTGAGGGCCTGAGGAGGACCTGAGGGGCCTTCATCCTGGTCAGGAGGAAGATGAGGCAGCAGCTTCATCCACTGGCTCCACTGGCTCCACTGGTCAGCCTAACTGGCTAATGTCCCAGCAGGTCCAGAACCTTCACACACACATCACGAGCACAAACATGGAGGCAACAGGACCAGAGACACGTGGAGGAACGTCCAGGAGGAGGTGAGAACCCCCACACACACATACATGCACACACACACACACACACACACACACACACACACATACATGCACACACACACACACACACACATACATGCACACACACACACACACACACATTTTCACTCACACACACACACACTCTTTCACTCACACACACACACACTCACACACACTCTTTCACTCACACACTTTCACTCACACACACTCACACACACTCTTTTACTCACACTCTTTCACTCACACACACACTCTTTCACACACACACACACACACACTCTTTTACTCACACTCTTTCACTCACACACACACTCTTTCACTCACACACACTCACACACACTCTTTCACTCACACACTTTCACTCACACACACACACACACACTCTTTCACTCACACACACACACACACTCTTTCACTCACACACACACACACACACTCTTTCACTCACACACACACACACACTCTTTTACTCACACTCTTTCACTCACACTCTCACATACACTCTTTCACACTCACACACACCCTCTTTCACACACACTCTTTGACACACACTCTTTGACACACACACACACTCTTTGACTCACACACACACACACACACACACACACTCACACACACACACACACACACTCTTTGACTCACACACACACTCTTTCACTCACACACTCTTCCTCCAGATCAGGACCTCCAGGCCAGGTATCATCTCAGGTGAGCCACGAGCTTCACCTGAACCTCCTCCACGAGGATGAAGAGCAGCACGAGCGCTCTCTTCGGCGCTAACGGTTGCGTTATATAACCGGGAAAACACGCAAATGTGCGATTATGAGGTCAGTTTTCCTGCGTGCGCGCGCGTGCGCGCGCGCGTACCGTTTAGGTGAGATCCGGACCCCGCGTCCTTCCAGCCCACACCGCATTGATCACTGGCTTGTGTGGCCAAGCATCAGGTCAGAAAGCGGCTCCGAGCGGCGGCCATGAAGCGGAGCCCCGGACACGTCCCCTCGAACATCCAATTAGCAGAGTCAGCACGGTTAATGGTCCAAAACCGCTCCGCAGCGAGTCCCTGAAGAGTCCGGGCCGAAGGGATTCCATGAACGGCTGCTCCAGAGAGGCAGGCCGGGGGGACCGCTGGTCTGGAGTCCGGAGAACAGAGGTGATCGACTTGGCTCGAAGTTTGAAGATCTCAACTCCGCCTGAAACGCGTTCAAGTCGGCTCAGCCGTTAAGCTAGCGAGAGAGGCGGAACAACCCGCCGGCGCAGACCTTCAGAATAAAACCCCAGTGGCAGCTTTCGGCACGAGACGGAGCCTTTGGCGGACGCCGCTGCTTTTATTCCGAAGGATGTTACACCAACATCCGGTCCGTTTCTCAGCGCTAGCCTGACGACGCTAGCAGCTCCGGTTTCTACGGGAAAGCGCAATTTTGTTCTCAGGAGGTCCAAAAGAGACGTGGAACGATCAGCGAGTAACATGCGTGGACAGAGAAGTGCCTTAATAACCCCGGATGACCACAGTTCGTCTTTCCCACTCTTCCTCCACTGTCGTTGCTCTCCTGAAGGACAGAAGTTGGATGAATGAGCAGCTGCCGTGCAGACGAGCAGCAGTTGATGAGAGGAGCACTTTAATGATCATTTCTCATATTCCCAGCGCTTCCTGTTTGTTTTCAAGGGCCTGTGTGTGCCTGACTCTTTGGCAGGTATGCACTTTGCTCAAGGGCAGCCTTACAAGTCCTAATTGGCTCTAATTATACGCTTATTAATACTTTTCATACTTTTTGCACTGACTTAAAAAGCCGTATTTAGAGAACAGCACACAAGGACGGTTTGTTGGTGCCGGTGAATGAAGCTGGGTCGGTCTGAACAGGCCAGGGACTCGTCACGGTCACGGTTGTCCTCCGACGCCAGCGGCCGCAAACCTTTGGTGACATGTCAGGAGTAATAACATGTAACAGCCACACGCACAGATACCTGCTGAAGATCCAAGCCTGACCTTTAACCCCGACCTCAGGCCAGAATCCGGCCAGACACGTGCGCACAAACCTGCTGATGTTTACTCTTTATTATTGTGCTTTAGAGTCCTATTACTACCGATGTGTTATTACTACCGATGTGTTATTACTACTGATACCTGCGGCTGATGTTTGGCCTGTTTCAGGGTTGGGACCGTGTGTGTGTGAGCTGGTGACTTCCTGTCACCTTCACTGGGCCAGGCTGGTCTTTGGGGGGGGTCTGCTGGGGTGGTGGTCCAGACACAAACCAGACGGAGGTTCAGCCCCCCCACCCCCACCTGCTCTCGTCCATGTTACCGGCCTGTTTTTCGCTTTCCCTCTCATCGCCTCCTTTTCTTCCACCGCCAGTGACTGGAAAGATGAAAGGATAAGCAGAAGAATGGAGACAAAAGGGGGGGGGGGGTCACGTTTCAGCCCCGCCCCTCAGAGTCTCCTCATGAAAGGGTTCGGGGATGGGAGAGACGGGGACGCCGAGGGAGACGACCATGAAAGGAGGGTTTGCGTGGGGTGCAGAGACGTCTTCACCGGGGGGGCAGGGCCAGCGGGAGCTCCCGCCCCCCCGGTGTACCTGCTGACTGATCGTGCAAACGCTGGCTCCTTGCGCAGGTTCCCCATTAACCCCCTGCTGGCCACATTCCTGCCTCCGCTCTGGGAATCCTCCCATGGTTCTCCGTCTCTGTCTCAACTTGTCGCCAGCGCGGCGAGATATTTGCCCCCGAGGCGCTCTGAGAGGGAGAGCTGGACTGAGGGCAGCAGCGCCAGACGTGGCCCCTCCAGAGGCTCCTGTTGGAGCTGAGGGGAACTGCTCCCCCAGCCAGCCCCGCTCATCCCCACTATCTGCCTCTGAGCTGCCTTCACAAGCGTTCTGGGAAACGGGCCAGTTTGTTTTGATTGCACACCAGCCAAATTTCCACGTTCCGTCATGTTCTGGCAGCGATGGAAGCAGCGTGAACTCTGCTGCTGCACCTTCAGACCTTCATCACCCAGAAAACTTGCTTTTCTTCTCCTCCAACCTGGAGCGATGAGCGCTTTCATGCTGGCCTGTACACCAGCACAGGCTGTAGGGGGCGCTGGTGGGCTCACTGGTGAACGACATGTTTATTTTCAGTCTGGGTTTTTCTGTGACTTTTATATTAGAGGGAAGCGATTAGAGCTAATCAGGCTAACGGGGCTAACGTTCGGACCTGCACGTCCCCGAGGTCTTTCATCACCTCTTCCCTCCATCCCTCCATCATCCAGCGACTGGACTTTCCCTTTCTGTGTGGTGAGTCCTACACACACACACACACACACACACACACACACCTCCAGCTGCATGTGTTTCCCATCGGCGTAATGCTCCGGCTCAATCTGAGCCAATTAAGCGAAGCCTCCCCAAAATGCTGCCGTCTCCGGTCGTGATGGTAAAGAGGCAAAGGGTCAAAGGTCGGGTTGTTCATGGCCTCTGATCAGTGCCCCCCACCCCTCCCCTGGTCGTCCATCCACGGCGGCGCTGCTGCCCAGGCGGACAGATTTGGTTCAGGTGGAGAAGAAAAACAAAGCAATTTCACAGTTTTCAAAAGGTCAGACCACACACACACACACACACACACACACACACACACACACAGGCTGACAAACAAACAACACATGAGCCTTTCCTGCTCGGAGCTGATCCGGGGGCTTGGAATGTTCTTCAGGGAGAGGGAACCTGAGATCATCTGAGCTGAGGCGTCCTCCAGGGTCTTCTCAGCTCTCTGACTCAGTTTACCTTCTAAATATATCATCCTCTGCTCCACCTTCAGGATGTGAGGACTCGCTGGTTGCCGTGGTGACCTCTGTGTGCTGATCGTCGGTGTCAGCTGACCAGGCTGCTTGTAAAACGCTCAGAATTGTTCATGTTTTCAGTGGAACCGTCACAGGAAACACCGCCCCCCGGTGGCCGCCGATGGTAGTCCACAGCGCGTCTGGGTCAGAACCGTTTCCGGTGTTCGTGAGCTCGTCTGCCCGTGTTTACATGGCTGTCCTGGTCCAGGTCCTCCTCCGGCTCCTCTGCTGCTCCTCCTCAGTGTCTCCTTACAGCTGCTTTCATTCATCTGCCCCATTCACAAGCGCAGACACGCAGCTGAAACACCCAATTATCTGTTTACAGCCCCCCCTTCCCTCCCCTCCCCCCTCCCCTCCC
>CM027085.1:21089368-21258895 GCA_015343265.1 Pao palembangensis | reverse complement strand
CCCCTGTGTTTGGGTGAATGACTCCACCCCTGTGTTTGGGCGAAAGACTCCGCCCCTGTGTTTGGCGAATGACTCCGCCCCTGTGTTTGGGTTGTGACTCCTTCCCTGAGTTCGGGCTGGTGACTCNTGACTCCGCCCCTGTGTTTGGGTTGTGACTCCTTCCCTGAGTTCGGGCTGGTGACTCCGCCTCTGTGTTTTGGTCGTTGACTCCGCCCCTGTGATCCTGTGTTTGGGCCACTGACTCCGCCCCTTTGTGCAGGTACTCTCCAGTTGGCATCGCCTCGCTCATCGCAGGGAAGATCGCCGCCATCGGGGACCTGGAGGTGGTGGCGAGGCAGCTGAGTATGTACATGGTGACCGTCATCATCGGCCTGGTGATCCACGGCGGTTTGATTCTGCCCGCCATATTTTTTGCCATCACCAGGAAAAGCCCGTTTACGTTTTACTCTGGAATATTCCAGGCCTGGATTACGGCCCTGGGCACAGCCAGCAGGTAGGTCAGTGTGTGTGTGTGTGTGTGTGTGTGTGTGTGTGTGTGTGTGTGTGTGTAGGGTCTGAGGATCCGGCCCGGCTCAGCCTTCCCGGGACCCTGCTGGGACCGGCCGACTCAGGATGATCCATCAGTTCTTCTCGTCCGTCTCTCCTTCTCTCAGTGCAGGAACTTTACCTGTCACCTTCCGCTGCCTGGAGGAAAACCTGAAGATCGATAAACGCGTCACGCGTTTCGTGCTGCCCATCGGCGCGACCATCAACATGGACGGCACGGCGCTGTATGAGGCGGTGGCGGCCATCTTCATTGCCCAGATGAACGACATTGCCCTGGACGGTGGACAGATCGTCACTGTCAGGTGGGGCTGATCTTAGCTAGCTAGCCCTAGCCACCATGTAATACCACCGTGTACCACCAGAGGGTGTCGTTGAACGATGTCATGAGTCGTGCGGAGGCCCAGAGGTTTAAAACGTCTGGGTTTCCACAGGTTACGGACCAGAGCGGTCCGGTCCGCTTCAGACAGACCAGAGTTTCTTTCCTCAGAAGGTCCGCTTCGTCTGCGCTCTTGGAGACGTCACAGGTTCTAGATGGGGTTCTGGCAGAGCCTTCAGAGGAGCCCGGTCTGAAGGGAGCCTTCACTGGTCAAACTGGTGTGGTGGTGGGAGGCGGCCAGTCCCGGCCAACCCCGGGTGTGAATCTGGTAGCATCGGTTTAGCTGCAGATGTTAGCTGGATGGAGTCCACCAGCTGAACGTGTTTATTCACATCCCAACACGGTGCTTTGTTTGGCGCTAGCGGAGCCTAACCTTTTGTGTCTGACTGGAAACAGTCTGCCGGGTCAGACCCGACCAATCAAAGGCAGCTCTCTGAAGCGGTTTGTTGTGAGTCTGTCCTCTGGTGGCTTCCACCAAATCCACAAATCCGATTAGCAGCGTTCGTGTCCTGTGTGGACTTTGTTCTGGAGATCAGACCCACATGTGCCCACATCTCTCGCTTGGGCTAATTAGCGGCGCCGCAAGTTAGCCGGGATGGAGACGTGAGGGGGATGAACGGTCTCACGGACCCGGAGACACACGTGTTACCCATAATTCACCTCTCTGGACGGACGTCACATGACGAGTGGATCAGAACGTTCCCTTCCTTCATCTCTGCTCATCATCATCATCAAATCAGACTGGAAACCCGTGCGACCATAAAACAAAGATGGTGGTGTTGATGGTGGAGGATGGGAGGTCTTTGTTGTGCTGGATGGAGGAGTGTGAACATCAACCTGCTGCTGTTAGCGTTAGCGAAGCCGCCAGCGTCTGCGGGTCAGCGGTTGGTGAGATGTAGGTCTCTGCTGCTGGTTCTCTCCAGCCTGACTGGTCAGAGTTGTTCCCGGCCGACCTCCCCAGTCTGCAGCTAAAGTCTCATTAGTGGAAACGTTGGAGGGTTCAGGTCAGACCGGCGCTCCACAGGAACCTTTGGAGGAACTTTCCTTCCCCCACTCATCCCCCGCTCTAAGAGAGCTCCTGGAAAACTAGAGAAGAAGCTTCAGTATGAGGAACGAAAACAAACCTGTTACGTTCTAGACCCATAAACACCAGTCTGTCCATCTGTCCATCCATCCATCTGTCCATCCATCCATCCATCTGTCCATCCATCCATCTGTCCATCCATCTGTCCATCCATCTGTCCATCCACCCATCTGTCCACCCATCTGTCCACCCATCTGTCCATCCATCCATCTGTCCATCTGTCCATCCATCCATCTGTCCATCCATCTGACCATCCATCCATCTGTCCATCCATCTGTCCATCTGTCCATCCATCCATCTGTCCATCCATCTGACCATCCATCCATCTGTCCATCCATCTGTCCATCTGTCCATCCATCCATCTGTCCATCCATCTGACCATCCATCCATCTGTCCATCCATCTGTCCATCTGTCCATCCATCCATCTGTCCATCCATCTGTCCATCTGTCCATCCACCCATCTGTCCACCCATCTGTCCATCCATCCATCTGTCCATCCATCTGACCATCCATCCATCTGTCCATCCATCTGTCCATCTGTTCATCCATCCATCTGTCCATCCATCTGACCATCCATCTGTCCATCCATCTGTCCATCCATCCATCTGTCCATCCATCTGTCCATCCATCTGTCCATCCATCCATCTGTCCATCCATCCATCTGTCCATCCATCTGTCCATCCATCTGACCATCCATCCATCTGTCCATCCATCTGTCCATCTGTCCATCCATCTGTCCATCCATCTGACCATCCATCCATCCATCCATCCATCCATCCATCTATCTATCTATCTATCTATCTATCTATCTATCTATCTATCTATCTATCTATCTATCTATCTATCATTGATCTCACTCTTCAGGTGAAGCTGAGGTGGGTCTGTCTCGAAAAACTGAAAGTGGGCGTGTCTTCTGTGCCTGAAAGTGGGCGTGTCCTCTGTGATCTGAAAGTGGGCGTGTCTTCTGTGTCTGAAAGTGGGCGTGTCTTCTGTGGCTGAAAGTGGGCGTTCCCTCTCTGGTCTGAAAGTGGGCGTGGCCTCTGTTTCTGAAAGTGGGCGTGGCCTCTGTGATCTGAAAGTGGGCGTGTCCTCTCTGTTCTGAAAGTGGGCGTGTCTTCTGTGTCTGAAAGTGGGCGTGTCTTCTCTCCTCCCCAGTATGACGGCCACCCTGGCCAGCGTGGGCGCGGCCAGTATTCCCAGTGCGGGCCTGGTGACCATGCTGCTGATCCTGACGGCCGTGGGCCTGCCCACCCAGGACATCAGCCTGCTGATCGCCGTCGACTGGCTGCTGTGAGTGCGTGCGTGACGCCAGGGCGTGACCTCAGAGGTCAGCCGGGTCACCCTCAGTGGCGGTCTCGCCCTCTTCGTGTGTGCAGGGACAGGATGCGCACCTCCATCAACGTGGTGGGCGACTCATTTGGCGCCGGCATCGTGGACCACCTGTCGAGGGCGGAGCTCGCCGAGCTGGACGCCGCAGAGATTCTGCCCGCGGAGGCGGAGCTGGATTTCATCCCTCCGCCCCCCGTCCTCACAGAGATGGACCTGGTGGACCCCTTCAAGCCTCCAGAGCTGCCGCCGCGCTCACCCCGCCTCCTCAAACAGAACCATCATGGCCACGCCCTCACCCAGTCCCACTCCATCTCGTACTCGCCGTCCCGCTCCGTCCGATCGCCCTCGCCACGTTCGGTCCGCTCTCCCTCCCCGCGCTCGGTGTGTTCCCATTCCCCTCGGCCTTTCCGCACCCACTCGCCCCGCCTCCCCCACAGGTCAGAGCCAGGCTACTGCGCCCTGCCCAGCCACGACAACCAGGTACGTTCACGCCTCTGGAGGGACGCCGAAGGAACGGCGAGAAGGTGGAGCTCCTAAAGCTCCAACAGCCCTTAGCTGCTAGCTTAAATGTGCGGGTGCAGGAAGTAAACCGAGGTGTTCTCCGCGTCAGGTTGGCACCATCCCTCGCTCCTACAGAGAGAGAGAGCGTGAGCGAGAAAGGCTAAGGCGAGAGAGTGAAACGGAGGAGGAGGAGGAGAGGGTTCTGGGAGAAATCAGCGACGGCGAAGAGAGCGACGACACGGCGTACGACCGGAGGCACGCCATCCCGCCCTGCGACCTGCCCTGACTGCATCGGAGTCAGCGTTCCTCACGTTCCTCCAGCCGAGCCTGGAGCTGCATCCGCCCTTGTTGAGAACTGTGCTTCAACCATGTGACCTTCGGCAGCGTCGGTAGACGGCGAGCGCGTGAGAAGGTCCTCCCTCCGCCTCGTCAACCTTTGGCGTGTTTATTGGACTGTTTTGTGCCTCCTCTTTCTTCTTCCTGTGTTTGTTTATTTTGTGTTGATGGATCCGTGAACTTGTCCCAACGTGAAAATGTCTGATCTCCTGGTCTCTGCTGACGTCATGTGATCATGTTTGGATCCAGACTTCTGGCTCTGGAGATCTGAGCTGCTGGAAGCTGAATTCCTGAAGCTTCTGCGTTCCTTGGTCTGGTGTCCACCCAGAAACCCTCCACCGCTTCCTCCTGCTGCAGATATGCGTGACGAGCTAAGCTAGCTGGCTTCGGGAGAGAAGTTCCCGGTTTCTCTCTGGGCAGAGGAGCTTCTTCTCCCTCAGAGGATGAAGCCAGGTCCCTCCTCTTCCTCCTCGCTCGTCTGCTGCTGCTCTGAGCTCCAGAGATCTCAGCTGTCGGCAGGAAGTCGGCTGGCGTCTCCGAGCCTCTCCGGTTCTGCTGGCTCCGCCTGACCTTCTCGTCCTGGTCTTTGCTGTGAAGCTTGTTCACGTTCTGATGTTTGTGTTTGGTGTCTGAGCTGAGGAGCAGCCTGGAGCTTCGCTTCCTCGCGTCACCTCCAGCTCTCCTCTTCTTCATCCGCCTGTACCCACCTCCGCTGCAGAGGCGCGTCTGTCTTGGTGTTGTTATGGAGTCGGTCTAATAAATAATCCAGATTCCAAAGCGTTCCTGGCGTGGTGCTGACGGAGGAACAGTCTGGGGGGATTTGAGGAGGAGAAATCCTGCCTTCAAAGTCGCAACAAACACAAAGACAAAGTGTGTTTGATGAGACAAAGAACGCAACACACACTTAATCCTGTCAAAGGCCGGTCAGGGGAACGCGGCGGCAGATGGCCGCAAAGACGTCAGTCAGACTGCAGGAGGGCGTCGTGGGTAAGACGAGCCCGAGGCCGACGGTTCCATCAGGAGCGCCAGCAAGGTTGGAGCTCCACCTCTGAAAAGTGGAGATCGAACGAAAGATATGACCTGTGTGTGTGTGTGTGTGTGTGTGTGTGTGTGTGTGTGTGTGTGTGTGTTCATCCACTGCACCTAAATCAAGAAGACCCCAGAAGAAAACATGTGTCGGACACGTGTGCTTTGATGTGAGCGTGTGCTTTGATGTGAGCGTTCAGAAAGGTCAACATGTGGAAAACAGGAGCGCGATGATGGATGAGAAAAACTCTGATTGTGTCAAGAAAAAAAATGTGAAAAATGCTAAATATTTACCGCGACCGCTGAAGAGGTTGTGTGCTGTCTGGGGGAAACGCCTGACACCTAGCGGCCACCGTGTGTACTGCCTGTCGCTCCAGCAGGAACATGTCAGAACATGATCTCAAGATGATCAGAACTTTATTAAAACAACTTCAGAACTCAAACACACTTCACCACATTCTTCTCAAACCACGGTTTCCCCTCAGATTTGTCAGTGAACCTAAATTCAGTGAGTCCCTGCGTGCGTCCACAGGTGACGACCTGGTTCCAGGACAGCCTGTTGCTGCTGCTTCTAGCACTCTTCACCTGAAGAGAACCTGCTTGTTGCCTCTTCAGCTTCTGGCCTCCATCAGGGCTCACACCTGGGTGACCAGAGGTTCTCTCAGATGGAGCTTCATCCTCTGATCAGCAGGAACTTGAGCAGAACACAGTCCTGCCAGGAGGGGGCGGCAGACTCCCCTGCTGTCCTGCCCGTACAGGGGGTCTCCAGACAGATCATCTGTTCCATCCTGGTTCTCCTCACCGTCCTCCTCCCCATCCTGCTCCCACAGGGATGTGGAGACGTGCTGGTACTGGGTGGTGTCCTCACGCTCCATCTCGCGGTGGTAGAAGTAACTGAAATTGGACACGATGACGGGGACCGGCAGCGAGATGGTCAGCACCCCGGCGATGGCGCACATGGACCCCACCAGCTTCCCTCCGACCGTCCCCGGGTACATGTCGCCGTAGCCGACTGTCGTCATGGATACCACAGCCCACCAGAAGGCTTCAGGGATGCTGGTGAAGGCCGTCTGCGGGCTGTCCACCTCAGCGAAGTAGGCGGCGCTGGAGAACAGGATGACGCCGATGAAGAGGAAGAAGATGAGCAGGGCCAGCTCTCGGAGGCTGGCCTTCAGCGTCTGGCCCAGGATCTGGAGCCCCTTGGAGTGGCGGGAAAGTTTGAAGATCCTGAAGACCCTGACCAGCCGGATGACCCTGATGAGGGCCAGCGACACGGACGGCGGCGCTCCGTGGTCTCTGGCCAGTTCTGTGCCCAGCGTGACGAAGTAGGGAATGATGGCGAAGAAGTCGATGGTGTTCATGACGTCTTTGAAGAAGAAGGTCTTACTGGGGGAGCACACCAAGCGCACCACCAGCTCGAAGGAGAACCAGCAGATGCAAACGGTCTCAACGATGAAGAAGGGGTCCTGGAAGGAGGTGGAGGCGGGGGGAAGCGCCAGGCTTTGGTTGGCGGTGCTGGGCTGAGCGACGGTGGCCAAGCGCTGGAACACAGAGGACAGGAGAGGGTGGAGGAGTGACACGCTGCTTTCAGCACCTTCTCGTTGGCCCTCAGACCTCCTCCACAGAGACTCTGGACCAGGCGTGAGCGGTTCTGGTTCTGACCCTAACCCTACTCTTAGCATGCTAGCTCATTCAAAAGCCGTCTGCTTTGATGTCTGTGTACGTCTTTGATAAAAAGTTTCTTTTGCACAATTTGAAAAAGTTGAGACGGGAGCTAAAAACGAGGGCGGTGCTGTTGCTATGGAAACTGAGCCGTCGTTTTAATCTTCGGTAGCGACGCGTCTCACTTCAGCTTATTTCACATTTTGTTCCCGTGAAGGAGATTTATTTTTAATTGGGTTGTTTTTTTAACGCAGTAGCCACGCCCACCTCAGGCCCAGCAGGAAGGCGAGCGGAGTTTCCTCTCCGTAAGGGTTACTGGGAGCTTTGGGAACAGGTTAGCTGGTTAGCGCTGGTCTCCAGCAGCTCCAGCAAACACCCACCACCATCATCATCATCATCATCTTCACCGCTGCCTTTACCACAGGTGAGGGCGTGGCAATCCCGCCTGACCAACCGGGACTCTGCGTGTCGTCGAGGTCACTTCCTGGGGTCAGGAGGGTTAAACTCCTCCCCAGGGGGAGGGGGGAAGAATGTTGCTAAACAGATTAGTGTCCAGTTACCACAGAACCTTCAGCGGGTTTCAAACCTCCACCCGATGTCTCTGCTGTCGGCCTGAGTCACCCATTATTAATATTGCTCCATCCATCCACTATATTTAGGACTTCTCCGGGGAGTCATGTGACACCAGGCCGTCTCCTTTCCTCTACCTCCAACTCTCTCTCTCTCCTCGTAAACCTCCATCTGTCTCGCCCCCCCTCCTCCCCCCACCACCAACCATTCCTGCTGCTCCATGTAGGTGGATCAGATTTAACGAGAAGTTCTAAACCATCTCTGGAAAAACCACCTTCTCACAGTTCCCTCAGTCAGCCAGACCAGGTGCTCACCTGGACCGGCTCACCTGGTCTGGCTCACCTGGTCTGGCTCACCTGGACCGGCTCACCTGGTCCGGCTCCCCTGGCCGTGCCTGAGCTTCGCTCCGGCCGGAAGCCTCACCGATCCGAACACTCGGACATGAAGCGGAGGTGTTGGGTGGAGGCTCCTCACCTCCCTCTGCTCCTTCTCGTTCCGGAACTCCGGGAGCGTCTCCAGGCAGAAGATGAGGATGGAGATGACGATGACCATGACGCTGACGATGGCGATAATTCGAGCCCCACCGGAGGATTCCGGGTACTCGAAGAGCATCCAGAGGCGGCGCTGCAGCGGGCTGGAGGGGAGGAGCCTCTCCTCTTCCTTGGGGAAACCTTCGTCCTCCTTGTAGCGCTCGATGACCTCCTGGCCCAGCTGGTAGAAGTGCAGCTCCTCCAGGAACACGTCCAGGGGCACGCTGGCGGGTCGCCGCAGCCTCCCGCCCGACTGGTAGAAGTGGAGGACGGCGTCGAAGCAGACGCGGCTCCTGTCCAGGAAAAGCTCCTCCCTCCGGGGGTCGAAGTAGCGAAGGCGGCGGCGGGGGTCTCCCAGCAGCGAGTCCGGGAACTGGGCCAGGGTTCGGAGCTGCGTCTCGTAGCGCATCCCGGCCACGTTGATGGCGAGGCGCTCGCTCCGAGCCCAGCCGCTCCTGCGGCGCCGAGCGTGGCGGCTGCCCTCCTTCTCCAGCTCCTCCTGCTGCTCTTTGGTCCACTTGGCTTTGTTTCCCAGTTCCTTCAGGTGGCCCCCACCTCCTCCTCCACCTCCACCTCCACCTCCTCCTTCTTCATCTGTGTGCATCTCTAGTTGGACTTTCAGTCTTTGTCGTCTTGTTTTCTTTCCTCCTGTGGAGGAAAAACATCAAAGCGATCAAAGGATGAAAGATCAATGAGTGAACCTGCAACATTGATGTTATTTAAAGAAAAAGGACAAACATGAAAGTTTGGAAACGCGAGCTGATGTCCTGAGAGGTGAGGCAGAGATTTGGTGGCTCGTTGGGTGTGGCGGCACCAACCGGGGTCGTCCCAGCTGGGCCCAGAGCTCCCAGTAGCAAACTTACGCTGGTGGAGGTCCTTCGTCCTCCTGCTCCTCCTCCTGCTCCTCCTGTGTCTCTCCGGAGGACCGTGAAGGCAGCGTGCTCCCTTCACGCTCGCTGCAGAACTGCTGTCAGGCTGAAATTCAATCCTCGTCCTGCAGGAGCCTCCTCCCCGCTTCCTCCACCTCTGAGCTCCTCAGCCGTCTCAGACACGCTCCGAATATGCGCTCCTCTAGCGCCCCCAGCAGGCCAGACTCTCATTTTCTTCTGATTAAAACGGGAAATGAGGCCCAGCTTGAATTGCTGGCGTGCTGACGTGTAGAAAGGAAACTTTTGCTCTCAGCTGTGATAAAAAGATGCGCGAGCGCGTGCAACACATGTCAAACCCATTTATCCAGATATGGGACCTTCATTTCTTCCCCTTCCTCAGAATCGCGGTTAACAATGTTCTTAAATGTTGTTTAACAAATCTGGTTACCAGTCGAACCGACAGAATTTTGGCTTTCTTTTTTTTTTTCTCATTTCCTTATTTTTATCTTATTCTGAATATTTCCTGTTTTTCTCCTCGATGGCGCTGATCACGTGATCCGCGGCTGGTCGTACCTGCTGATCGTCCGGTTGTTGGTTTCTCCGCTTCAGTAACTAAACTTTGCCGTGTTTTATACGTCGTTAATTCAATCCTCTAAATTACTGACTTTTCCGGGTTTTTTTTTTTTTTTCACCGTTTCCAAACAGAAGTTTGTGGTTTCCGACGCCCTGAAGGCAGCAGAACAAATTAGAACTTTGGACTTCAAAAAACTGAAAATTGAAAAAAAACAGCAACTTTTTCTTCCTCACACCGAGCATGTCCTTCAGGTATCTGAGCAAAGTTGTGGTCGTCACCGGAGGGTCGAAGGGGATCGGCAGAGGGATCGTTAAAGCCTTCGGTACCTTAACGGAGTAACGTTCCCAGTTCGACCATCATGATCAGCAATTCTTTTTTCATTTCATTTTAGTGGAAAATGGAGCCAAAGTGGTTTTCTGTGCAAGAGGAGGTGAGATTTATTCATCTTTGTGTCTTTTATCTATAAGAGCTGTCATATTCATAAAAGCAACACAATAAAACAGGCTGAGAGGAAGAGTTTAAAATAAGGCGTCTGGGAACAAGAGTCCAGATTAGGGAACTGGGATTCACGTGAGAAGCAGAGATGCATCATGTGACAGACGCAGACATGGAGGATCCTGTGTGAACTTCTTCCTTTCTGCGTCTCAGGTGAGGCAGGTAAAGAATTAGAGGCGGAGCTAAACGCAGCAGGTCCGGGATCCTGCACGTTTGTCCCATGTGACATTTCCAGGGAGGATGATATCCAGGTGAGCCAGGCTCCGGTTCTGGCCCTGAATGTTCTCCTCTTTCTTTCTCACCGCTTTTGTCCTCCTGAACGTGCAGAGACTGATCTCCGCCGCCGTGGAACGCCACGGACGCATCGACTGTCTGGTCAACAACGCGGGCTGGCGTGAGCGCGCACACACGCACGCACACACGCGCACTGGCTCTGGCAGAGATCACGTGACCTTGTGTCATACTTCCATCTTTTGCTCAGACCCTCCTCATAAATCCACGGATGAGACCACGGCAGCAGAGTTCAGGGACCTGCTCAGTCTCAACCTGCTCAGCTACTTCCTGGCCTCTAAAGTGAGATAAGAAACCAGCGTAGCCCAGAAAAGATGCTTTCACATGTTTTGTTTTTAGCTTTTTTGCCCAGGTTGGTTAAAATAAACGAGGAGCAAAAATCTGGAGAAACTAAACGAAAATATTTGCTAAATCAAAATGATCTGATACCTAAGGTGTAATAGCGTAGGATCATCATACGGGAGAACCCTCCTGAGGGGCTGTGCTGCAGCCTGGCTGCAGGGGGCGCCTCGGAGCTGCTTTACCGTGTCCTGTCTGCAGTTGGCGCTGCCGTACCTTCGCCAGAATCAAGGAAACATCATTAACGTCTCCAGCCTGGTTGGAACCATCGGACAGAGACACGCTGTCCCCTACGTGGCCACAAAGGTGAATCAACGCTCGTCCAGAGGTGGAACAGAAAAGCACCTCTCCTCCCTAGATTTACATTTTACAGAATTATTCTTTCATTTTTAGCCCTTCACATGGTTCCAACTTTGCTTTTCAGTCTAACTGATGATAAAACCGGTTCGCCAGATTTAAATGAAGAAGTTTAGCAGAATATTTATCTAATAAATCTGTTTCGGGCCGCTGTGATGGCACCTCTTGTCCACCAGGGGGCGATAATCGCCATGACAAAGGCGATGGCGGTGGACGAGAGTTGTCACCAGGTCAGAGTGAACTGGTGAGTCTGCAGCAGGGCGCCGGGGGCAGGGGTGGTTCCGGGGTGTGAGCCTGCCCGTTTTCCTCCTGCAGCATCTCTCCAGGAAACGTGATGACGCCTCTGTGGGAGGAGCTAGCAGGACAGTCGCCTGATGCCGCCGCCGCCATCAGAGCGGGAGAGAAATGCCAGGTGAGCTGTCAACGTCACACCTGCAGGAAGAACAGCTGGGGCCACCTTAACGCAGCCAGTCTTCTGCAACAGCTGCTGGGCCGGATGGGGACCGAGGCGGAGTGTGGACAGGCCGCCGTCTACCTGGCCGCTGACGCCACCTTCTGCACCGGCCTCGACCTGCTGCTGAGCGGGGGCGCCGAACTCAACTACGGAGAGAAAGCGCCGATTCCGTCCTGATCTCCGAGCTTTGTTCACCAGCACATCTGAAAGGTGACTGGCGGAAACCTGTAACCTCGTCTACACCCTCACATTCTCAATAAATGACTTTTATTCGCTGAATAACCTCATTTTTGTTCATTCACCGGCGAGCTTTTGACACCTTCAGGGTTTAGCAGCACCAGCGCGTCCCTGTGACCTCTTAGCTCGTCCAGGAGTTCCCTCAGGCAGATCCTCCGCCCAGTCTGCTGCTGCTGAGCCATGAACGCTGCTTCCATAACCTAGTCAAGGTCTCACCAAAGTAACAGAAATATTTTTCATTAATGTAAAAATCCCACATCTCCTCATGTTCACCTTTTTATTTTTAATGCATTTATTTACTGATTATTGTGTTATTTTCCTTTGAGCAAAGACACAACTCAACCATTTCCTTCCTGTGATAAGCTGACTTTTCTGATCCTTTCCCCTGAAAAACACAAGACTTTGACTTTCCTTTGGAAATCGCGGCTCCTAATTCACGTTGTTACACCCTCCTCGTGCCAAGCATTTGATCAGCTGACCTGTGCCCCTCCTCTTCAACCGACCAATCAGCAGCCAGTTTGTGCGTGTCTGACGGTTGACCAATCAGAAATCACAACTTAATCGCGGACCCTGTCACTTCCCGCGTGACGTCAGTTTGACGTCATCGCAGTATGCTTTTGTGTTCTTATTACGTAGTCCGGGTGAATTTTGGCTGTCTGAATTAACTCTAAACAAATAAAGTCAAACACATCTGTTCACGGTCCACCACGGCTGTAAATGTTGTAATGTAATGTAAATGCTGTTGCTAGGCCGCGTGTTATATTTCAAGGCGGAACTAAAGTGTTGACATTGGACCGGTCGTTTGTTTCCACACGGGGCATTAAGGCGCCATTTCTCATCGTTGTCTATCGGCGATGGCAGCCCTCCGGTCGGTGAGTTCACTGAGCAAAGTCTGTTTATCTTCTGCTTTATCGACCGTCCAGGTAAATCATTTCCCCGACAGAAGCGCTGGCCCACACAGACTGCCTTTCCGTGGCTTGGTCCGAGTTCGTGAACCGCAGAAAAAGAACGCTTTCAACCAGTCTCCTTGTTAAAAATCGACAAATCCTAAACCTGTTAATGTTAATAATCCCCACTAGAAGATTCCCCAAAACACTCACGATGATGCGTTTCGGCAATTCGGCAACATACTTAAGCTTGAATGTAATTTATTTTACAACTTAGTTAGGAGTTAGGAGCCAAACTATGAGTAAATTGCCTATGCGGAATTAATTCAGGTACTGAATAATTATTTAATTTATGATTGAAAGCATTTTCCTTTTTTATTTACAGCTGTTAAAGTGTGTAAACATCACGGAGTTTACTTTGACCGAGACTTGAAAAGGTGCATCAAAGTCTAGTTTGGTGCTTTAGAGTCGATGACTGTAAGAAAGGCAAAGCTTGCGTCATTCATGTTGACACCCGAGCTGCTCCAGGGCAGACAGACAGGCAGGCTTCCAGGCAGACAGACAGGCAGGCAGAGAGACAGGCAGGCAGACAAGCAGGCTTCCAGACTTCCAACCCAGTCATCTGGAAACTGTCCTCCAGGTTCTTGGTTCAGAATCAAGCGTTTCTGCTGCCCTCAGTGGATAACTTGCTGCCTGCTCCCTGTTGTTCTGACCGACTGCTCCCTGTTTTCCTGACCGACTGCTCCCTGTTCTGTGTCAGGCTGTCGCCTGTCGCCAGGCTGCAGAGCTCGTGTGTCTGCTTTAGTCAGCAGCTGTCTCCTCTCACATGTTCGTGGTCCTTTGCAGAAATCCGACTGGTTTTTAAGGCAGAGAAGCGCTGAGAGCTTGTCTGCTTCAGGCTTTGCTTGGTTAACTCTTAGAGCTTGTTTGCTTGGGTTAATTGCGTGTTTGGAGAGTTGAGCCCTTCTCTTCCGTCTTCCTTCCTCTTCCCTCCCGCCTCCAGGCGCTCCATGGACGCCTGTTGCGGCTCTGCTCCTTCAGCTCGCTGCGATATTCCAGCTCCTTCAAGGTAAAGTCTCTTCACTTTCACCCGTTTGCTTGTCCTCACTCATATTTTCTTCGCCGAGAATTTACAGGTCCTCTCTCTGCTCTTCTCTCACTTCCTGTCTGATTGATGATTTAATTCAGTTTAATTTGATTGATGTTCCTGCTTCCTGTCATGGATCCACTCATTTCCCAGCATGCTTTGCTAATGAGCATTGACAGAGGTCACCTGTGTCTCTTGCCTGCTGGGCTTCTGTCTCGTCTGCTTCCTTCTCTCCTCCCGTCTCGGTTCCTTGTCTCCACCTCAGGCGGCAGACCTGCTGCTTGAGCGCAGCGCCGCGTGCAAGCCCAAGCCCCCGGCGTCCAGCTTGGTGTTCGGAAAGCACTTTTCTGACCACATGTTGACCATCAGCTGGTCGGAGGAGAGCGGCTGGGAAGCTCCTCAGATCAAACCCTTCCAGAACCTGTTGCTGCATCCAGCCAGCTCCGCCCTGCACTACTCCATCGAGGTTAGGCCACACCCACTCGCCCGGACGCTGATCAGCTGGAAGAACTATGCGGCCGCTGTCATGTGACCTTTGCTGTGTTTCTGCAGCTGTTCGAGGGCATGAAGGCGTTTCGCGGAGTCGACAACCACATCCGCCTGTTCAGGCCGATGAGGAACATGGAGAGGATGCATCGCACCGCCGACAGGAGCTGTCTGCCCGTGAGTCCCCACAGACCCCAGAGCACATCCGGTAGAACGGGCACGCGTTTGCAGACGCGTGGAGACTCCAGCCTCCTTCAGCCCC
This sequence comes from Pao palembangensis, assembly GCA_015343265.1. NCBI lineage: Eukaryota > Metazoa > Chordata > Actinopteri > Tetraodontiformes > Tetraodontidae > Pao > Pao palembangensis. The sequence continues at coordinate 21,244,596 of CM027085.1, read as the reverse complement.
GGGTTCCACGGAGGCGTCTGGACGGACAGATAGCCCGCAACAAGCTAGCACAATTCAGCGCCTGCGGGACAGGAAGTCAGCTGGGAAGAGAGAATAAAACATCCGGGAACTTGCCAAAATAAAAGCTCCCGTATTTAGTGATCCTTTTCAAAAAAATTTTAGATCGATTATTTTTTGTAAATTCTGGTTATTAACGTTATTTATTTAATATATTCAAAGATCTGCTGCAAACAATAAGTTAACTTGTGATGTTGTTTCACACACCCACAACCAAGAAAAAACGGCCCAAGAAAAAGATGATTCACACATGTAATAACGTAAAAAAAGAGGATTCATACATGTAATAACGTAAAAAAAGATGATTCATACATGTAATAATGGAAAAAAGATGATTCATACATGTAATAATGTAAAAAAAGATGATTCATACATGTAATAATGGAAAAAAAGATGATTCATACATGTAATAATGTAAAAAAAGATTCACACATGTAATAACGTAAAAAAAGATGATTCATACATGTAATAACGTAAGAAAAGGATTCACACATGTAATAACGTAAAAAAGAGGATTCATACATGTAATAACGTAAAAAAAGATGATTCATACATGTAATAACGTAAAAAAAGATGAATTATACATGTAATAACGTAAAAGATGATTCATACATGTAATAACGTAAAAAAAGATGAATTATACATGTAATAACGTAAAAGATGATTCATACATAACGTAAAAAACCATCGCTCCAAATAAGGGAGCTTTTTTTGACAAATTCCCGGATGTTTTATTTTTTTCTTTGCACCCAACTTCCTGGGCCGCACGCGATGCCTTGTGCTAGCTAGTTGGGGCGTGCTCCGTCCGTCTGTCCAAAATAAAAGCCATGCGGATTTTTCTGGAGGGTAATGGAGGCCCCAGCCCTGCTGTGGGCGGAGCCTCCAGCCCTGCCATGGGCGGAGCCACAGCCAGTGGAAACTGACACACTGACTTGAGTGAAATCTGATCGGGACGGACGGAGACGCAGCGCCTCCGATGGAAGCGGGGGGCTACTAAACAACAGGCAGGAGAGTGGCGTTTCCAGCAGCTTTGACCTCCAGCCTTTTCGCTTGTTTTAGCTAACGTTACTCAGGAGGTTTCCAGGCTTTGGCGTGAGCTCGTTAGAGCGGCTGCTCTGAAGCCTCCATCTTTGTCTCCGTAGCTCTTCGATAAAGCTCAACTGCTGGAATGCATCAAGAAGCTGGTGGAGGTGGACCAGGAATGGGTTCCTTACTCGCAGGACGCCAGTCTCTACATCAGACCCACTTTCATAGGAACTGAGGTGAGACTTGGAGCCAGAGCTCCCGAACAGACACTTCCTGGTTCCCACCGCCTGACTCCGCCTCCTCTGTTCTCCAGCCCTCTCTGGGGGTGTCTCGGCCTGGGAAAGCCATGATATTCGTCATCATTGGTCCAGTGGGACCCTACTTTGCCACCGGGTCCTTCAACCCGGTTTCTCTGCTGGCTGACCCGTCGTTTGTCCGAGCTTGGCAAGGCGGAGTCGGTGCCTTTAAGATGGGAGGGTAAGTCGGCTAACAGTAGCTTTGATCAGAGCGCTGCTTGAGGATTGTTTTCCTCTGATTCGAAGAACAATTCTAGGCGACATTAGACATGAGTCAGAAATCACAAACATGGAGGAGAAGAACCTCAGGTGTAGCCTTCAGGTCAGCAGGAATGTGACCCCGCTGACCCCCGCTGACCCCTGCTGACAGCTGAAGAACGTGGTCGCTCAGATCAAAGCCTGTAATCAAATCCTGCTTCAGCATGACTGATCCTCAACCTCTGCCTTAGGCTTATGTAAAGTTCCCACTGCCCCGCCCACCACGTCACTGCTCCGCCCACCACTTGCTGTCCCGCCCACTGCCCCGCCCACCATCTCGCACCCCGCCCACCACTTGCTGTCCCGCCCACCACCTCCCAGCCCCTCCCAGCAGCTGATTAGGACTCGTGATAAAAGCTGGTTTGTGCATCACCGAGTCGGTGATGCGGCGGCTTTGTGAAACTCCTGCAGGAACTACGGCCCCACCATCGCCGTGCAGAACGAGGCGTTGAAACGCGGCTGTCAGCAGGTCCTGTGGCTGTACGGCCAGGAGGAGGAGATCACCGAGGTGGGAACCATGAACCTCTTCATCTACTGGACCAATGAGAATGGAGGTCAGAACCACTGTCCTGGTCCTGCTGGAAGCTCTCGTTGGCCACGCAAGCTCATGGTAACTGTGTGTGTGTGTGTGTGTGTGTGTGTGTGTGTGTGTGGGGACATGCACAGAGAGGGAGTTGATCACCCCTCCCCTGGATGGACTCATCCTCCCAGGAGTGACCCGACAGTCTCTGCTGGACCTGGCCCGGATGTGGGTAAGAAGAGCCGTCACACACGAGGAGACCTTTCTGACGGTGTCTGCTTTTATTTTGAAAAGCGGCGCTCTGCCTCAGAACTGTAAGCTTGACCTGATCCGGAGGACGTTCTGGTCCTTGTCTGACACGTTTGATGGTTTCGCTGCGTCAGGGCGAGTTTAAGGTGACGGAGCGGACCATGGCCATGAAGGAGCTGCTGGGAGCGCTGGAGGCCGGCAGGATCCTGGAGGTGTTTGGAGCCGGGACGGCCTGCGTGGTCTGTCCGGTGGGCAGCCTGCTCTACGGGGGTCAGGTGGGCGGGCTCTCAGGAGCGTGATGGTCAGTGACGTGTCCTGATGATGTGATCGGTCTTTGGTGATGGTTCTGTTCCCCTGGCAGACCTTCCAGATCCCCACCATGCAGAACGGGCCGGACCTGGCCAAGAGGTTCTACAAAGAGCTGACTGACATTCAGGTGAGGGCGGAGGGCGCCGCCTGGCGGCAGCAGACCGGAACTGCACCGTCTTCAGCTTTTGGACCTTTTGTCTGCAGATTTACTTAAAAAAAGAAAAAGAAATATTGAAGCTTGTATATTCTTTAAAGAGACAGAATTTTTAATTGAAAACACTTTTAAAAATGACTTTTTTCAGTTAAGTCTTTCATTTTTATGCTAGCTAGATTTTCTTTTTATCAACATCTTTTTTTAAACTCTTCTTCTTCTTCTGTGCTTTCTCCTGAGGCAGTATGGACGCACACCCAGCCAGTGGGCACCGGTGGTCGTGTAAAAGTGGTCTTTGTCACGGCTCCCTGATCTTCCTGTCGACACACTCCTGCTTCCTGTTTCTGGTTTTCCTGTTTCCAGAAGTGAACCTTCGCAGGTTTTTTATACATCATGATTAGAAATAAATTCAATTGTGGCGTTAGCTGTTTACGACAAAGTAGAAACACTTCAGAAGGACAGATTATTCAGATGATTTGAAGAAGATGAACAAATAGTAGTGAAATCTTTAAGGCCCGTTTGTGTGTGTGTGTTTCTGACCTGTAGACTGAGACCATGAGTGGGTTTGAACCCTCGTTAGCCACTGTTACTGTGCCAGCTGTTACTGAGCTCGTAGAAACTTGAATGTTTGTTTTCCGTGTTTGTGGTTAGAAGAAGGTCAGAGGTCAAACGTGAACGCTGACCCGCACAAATGATGATTGGTCACTACTGGAGAGGAGGAGGAGCTAATGCAGCTAACGCACGACACTCCCCAGGTTTTAAACCTCGTCTCGGAACGTGACATTTTGCTGGCGTGTGATTGGTCGACTCCGCTTTGACGCACATTTGGAACATCTGGACAGTCTGATGTTCGGTTTTTATTTTATTGGTTCAAGTTTTGGGTTAGGGTTGTCTGAACTAAACCGACTCAGTTCAGTTTATTTATATAGCACCTTTTACAATTAAAAAAAAAAAGTTTCCGTTGTGTTTAATGTAAAAGTGAACTGACAGAGGGGCGGCGTGCGTCTGTTTTTGTTCGTTCTGGTTAGTTTTTAATGTTACTTTAACTTGTTTTTACAATAAATCTGAATTTATTCGTCCTGCCTGAAGCTGTTTGAACTGTCACCAGTTTTTCCCAGAAAGATTCTTCTCCTCTTTGCTTTGATGCAGTTTTACATTTTTACACTTCGGGAGTTTCTGCGTTTCTTTAAGAATGGCATTTTTTTCCCCTCAGAGAAAAAAGCAGTTAAAGCAGATGTTTCACATATTTTTAATTTTTCTGGCATTTTTTTTATGTTAAATGTGAATCAGATTCAAAAGTAGGAGAAAGAAGAGACTCCATGTTCATCAGCAAAAGTAAGTTGGTGAGGTTTTCTTCTTTAGTGCGTTAGCCCTGATGAAGGGGCGGAGCTTGCGGTGATTAAACTTTGCTCCGGCCGCTGAAAACGGCCGGCGTGCGGCGCCCCAGCGGGTTGTACCGGCACTGCAGGACTTCCCCTCCACCGTTGCTGCCCTTCTGGAAGTGGATTTCCAGGAGGTCCTGCAGAGCCTCCGGGTCCAGGATGTCTGGGATTCCCGTCAGCAGCACCGTCCGGGAGCAAACCTGCGTCTGCACCTGGGGGGAAGAACGCCACGCATGAAACCCACGTCGCATTCCGCAACGTCCCGGACGTCGACCAGGAAGGAGCCCGTCACCTCCAGTCTGCTCATCTGTCCGCTGATGAACGGCGTCACTCTGACTCTGTGCGTTGAGTTCTGCACCCGGACATCGTGGAACTGCTTGAGCGCCAACGCGCCCACAACTGTTGGACAGACGGACAGAGGTTAGCAGCAGGGGGTGGGAGGGGCCCCGGAGCAGCACTGGCTGAGCGCCTCTCACTCTCGTCCTCTGTGAAGGTGATGACCACCGTCCACGTGTCCTCCATCATCTGGCAGGCCTGCACGTCTCCACCTCCGTTCGCCTTCTTGGAGAAGTGGAAGCCCAGCTTGTCCGCCAGGCTCTCCGGGTCCATCTGCGGCAGGTCGGAGACCAAAATACGGCGAGAACAGATCACAGAATCCATCTGCAGGGCAACAAGGTCAGTGAATCCACTGATGGAGGTCAGGGACGAACAGGCAGCTTTCAGTCGGGTTCTTGTACCTCCACCCGTTTGGGCACCACCAGCTGGACCGGCTGAGCCTCCACCCTGATCCGGTACTCAGGTCCCAGGCGGACAGAGTGTTGCTTCATTTTCAGGATCTCTTTGGCCACTGAGAAGCAGCAAGAAAACATCTAGCGAAGACTGGCGAGGTGGTCGCTGGCCGACTTCCTGTCCAAGGTGAATCCACCCAGGAAGCCCCCGTGGTCACGCCGGATCCCACACAAACTCACCCGCTTCTTCCTCAAATGTGATCAGCGCCGTCCCTCCCTCCATCGGGTAAACGATGCGTGGCTTCATATCAAACGCTGGCGTGTCACCTGACCTGGACACCAGGTCTCCCAAGTAGACGCCTCGTTCAGGAAGACGCGACAAGACCTGAAATGGAGGCGCAGGTTTAGCAGGACACGGGCGATGCTGGCGGTGGGCGGAGCTCAGACAGACTCACGTGGGCCTGCTGCTTCAGTCTCTCCTGCAGGGTGTCCTCCTCGCTCAGGGCAGCCCTGAGGCTCTGGAGCTTCATCAGCAGCTCCTCCTCCTCCAGCCGGAGCAGGTCCAGCCTCTCCTGCAGGGTCAAAGGTCTGGTTATCTGCCCACATCTGAGCCAGCAGGTGGATCATTGCAGAGGACATCAGAAACACTGCCGAACCTTTTCCATCTGGAGCTGCTGGTCGGCCCGGTCCTCCTCCAGACCGTGTGGTCTGGTGCTGCTCGCTCCAGAGTTCTCCATCTCCTGCTGCTTCTCGATCCCGGCGGCCAGTTCAACCCGATGCTGCTGAAACTGACCCGGTTTTATCCATTAAAAGAGAAATGACCACAACAAAATTAACAACTTTAAATGCAGAACTCAGGTCTGTTTTTGCTTCTTTAACTACATTTGTTCCACAAATGTCTCTAAAACCGTCATCTGCTTCTAGCGTATCGTGACTTTTAGTTTTATCCACCAGACAGTCGCTGACGGTCCATCCCTGCGTGGAATCTTCGGGTGAAGACTCGACCACCAGAGAGAATTCCTACAAACACACATTTAATCCAACTGACCATCTAAGATCAAAACTGAATTTATTAATACGTCACGAAGGAACAAAACTAATCTGGGTCTCACCTCTTCTGAAGACATCGCGAAAATGATCTGGAAGAAAGTTTGAGGGAACTTTTTCCTGTCAGTGATCAGCGTGATCGATTTATTTAGTGTTTAAAAATAATCTAGCTCTTGTTAGGGACATTCAAGTCTTACCTTTCTCACACGTCGCCAGAAAAACCACTCTTCCTTTCACTTTCGTTTCGAACGCGCCTTCTGATCAGCAGGGGGCGCGTTTGCTGTCGATTTCTGAATAATAATTAGTGTCTGTAAAAACTAACAAATGCACAACGTCTATATAAATATTTGCGTGATCTCTCCCTTCACCACACCCTAGAAAATTAAGACTGATTTAGGTTTTGGGGCATGATGCTTTTTTTTTTTCCTCTTTAAATTTTTCATGTCCGTAATTTATTTGTAGGATTTTCTGGCTTTCTTGTTCTGATGTGGTGATTTCGTACTTTATTTAATTTTGAAGATTGTTTTATTCTGAAATGTTTTTTGCCTGTAAGATTTGAATTATTAAAATTAAAAAATATATTTTCCTGTTTCCGTGCGCTGCCGCTTCCGGGTTCCGGTTGCGGTGTTTTCCGGGTTCCGGTTGCGGTGTTTTCCGGCAGCAAACATGGCTCTGCGTCTGTTAGTTAACAGCCAGACCTGCGGCTTGTTTCACAGTAATGCCAGACTTTTACACGGAGGTTGCAGGAAACAAACGGTCCGTCTGACACACGATGCTTTCCGGACGGGGACGAGAACGAATGACGGACCGTTCAGGCAGAAAGTTCAGCGTTTCCCGGTAGGTCAAACCTGTCTCTGCAGAAAGATCTGAGCGGTGCCTGGTTGCCATAGCGACGTCACACCTAGCAATATTAGAGTCATTGAAGATGAAACGTGGCCTTCAGGTTCATGTCTTTTCTCTGATTTGATGTGTTAAGGGGGATTTGAGTGGCTGGTCCACCTGCAGAACAACCTGGTGGCTCCGCCAGCGCTCCAGATCATTTTCATCCATCCCTCCACCTCCACCGTCCACAGATAAAGCCAAGAAGTCTGGGGTCAGTGACAGAATTCCCCCTGAATGTAAAGGTGGGATTCCACTCAGGATGCAGATGTTTCAGGCGTATTTTCAGACAGTTAAATAAGAACCCGTCAGGTAAACTCCGTCAGGGCTGACTGTGATCAGGTTTGTTCTGTGGTGGAGAATCACTGAGGTGGTTTGGCTCAGACCTGCTCAGGTGAGAAACCGGTGGTCAAAGCTGATTGTGGGATTCCTCTGTGTCCTCTCTAAAGCCAGTGACGTGGAAATCCTTAGCAGTAACATTCGCCGTGGGAGGGGCTTTGCTCGGCGGCATGAAGTATTTCAAGAAGGAAAAGGAAGAACGTGAGTATTTCATCTGGGGACGTGGAGGCGGAGCAGCTCAAAGCTCAGTCTGAACAATCTCGACTCGTCGAATCTGCAGTGATTGAAAAAGAGCGGACCAAGTCGATGGGACGTCCGGCGCTGGGGGGCCCGTTCTCGCTCACCGACCACAACAACAAGCCCAGGAGGAGCGAGGACTTCCTGGGCCAGTGGATCCTCATCTACTTCGGGTTCACTCACTGTCCGGACATCTGCCCCGACGAGCTGGAGAAAATGATCGAAGTGGTGGACGAGATCGGTAAAAACGCCGGCGCGGCCGTAGAGACGGGGGCGCCGCTCACTTGTTGTTTGTGTTTTCCAAAGATAAAATCAAGTCTCTTCCGAACTTGACTCCCATCCTGATCACCATCGACCCCGAGAGGGACTCAGCGGACGCCATGGCCGAATATGTCAAAGGTAGAAAAGCCGCCTGGACTCGGCTCGCTTTCACCTGGAAACAGGTTTGACGTCTTTGCCTTCGTCAGCTCACACGTCTACATTTTCTCTCTCAGAGTTTTCTCCAAAGCTGATCGGCCTGACGGGAACGTCCGCTCAGATCGAGCAGGTTTCCAGATCCTACAGAGTTTACTACAGCCAGGGTCCCAAAGACGAGGACAGCGATTACATCGTGAGTTCCCGCCCTAGAAAGCCCACCCATGAGGAAAAACCCAAAGGTTGCTCATCTTCTGCTGCCTGTAGGTGGATCACACCATCATCATGTACCTGGTGGGACCTGACGGACAGTTTGTGGATTATTTTGGGCAGAACAAACGGAGCCCGGAGATCAGCAGCGCCATCGCAGCTCACATGAGGAAGCACAGGAAGTCGAAGTGAACCGAGCCGTTCACGTTTCTGAAATGTGAAGAGCTTCCTTCACAGTTCTACAAAGGTTGTACTGGATTTTGTTTTCCAGTAATAAGAAAAACAAGCCTTGTTTATCAGTGATCGACACAATGAAATCTGATGTTATAAAAAGGAATAAAAGTGTTTCCTGCTGACGAGGAGCAACTTTGATGTTGGCCTTTGATGACCCTTATCACCAGTGGAGATCTGTTCAAGCTACAACGCCTAAATACTTACTGATCAGATTATATCTGCTGCTTGAACTCACAAATCATCAGTTGTTCTGAATTTCTGATTAATCAGGCGACGCGTTGAAACAAACACGTTCCGCTCTTGTTTCCGTCCGGCTGGCGTCTTCAGGGTAACGAGCTGCTCTTCGCGTTAGCGTTGCTGCATCTTCAGTAAGACGACTTCGGTTACGGACACTTGGTCTAAACGCGGCGCCGTGTGTCGCCTCCTGCTGGCCCCGCTTTGAGACGTGAAGTTCCCTGACTGTCAGCAGAGGTGCTGAAAGTCCTGCAGAATGTGGGATTTGCGTCTCCTCCAGCCTGAGCCGTGGTAGGTTTCTGAAGAACTGACATTCTTTGGATTTTCCTGCTGAACTTGTGCTTCTCACAGTGACCTTCAGGCCCTGACATGAGCAGCGAGGCAGAGATGGCCCAGTACGGGCCGGCGGCTGTCTGCCTCCGCAAACCCCAGAAGGAGCGTTTGGAGGCCCAGAACCGCCCGTTTGACGCCCGCACGCCCTGTTTTGTACCTGAGGCTAAGGAGCTGTACGTGAAAGGAGCGGTGCAGAGCCGGGAGGGGGGCCAGGTCCAGGTGAAGACCCAAACTGACGAGGTAGGGTTGGATATCAGGACCACCGACCCGAAGCTCCAGCACCTTTACATCTGCCCGTGTCCTTAAAACATACTGAACCGTTTATTGCATTTAACAGAAGGAATCGTTGATCTGCTGGAGTTCCACAGGGCTCACTTCTGGGACCATCATAAAAGCCATCATTTGACGCGACACTTTCAGTGTGTTTCCATTTCTCGTTTCCAGACTGTAAAAGTCAAAGAGGAGGACTGCCTTCCCGTGAATCCCCCAAAGCACGATAAAATCGAGGACTTGGCCATGATGGCGCACCTCAACGGGCCGTCGGTGCTGTTTCACCTCAAAGAGCGTTAGCAGCCTGGATGATTTATGTGAGTCTGAGATGTTTCCCTGTCTGGCTGAGCCTCACGTCGCAGAAGCGGATGGAGGCGCTGCCTCACATCTTCTCTGTTTCTGATAGCGCTTATCAGAACATGCTGACAGGTGAGGCAGCGATGGCAGCGTTCGTTGTCTGAGGGCCAGAATTCTTTTCAGAAACTTGGGTCTTTCTTCTTCCGAGAAGTCTGGTCCATCTCTCTTTGAGGATGATGTTCCTCTAGAGTTTGCAGGCTCCACAAGACGTCACCTTTGACCTCTCGTGGGCTAAATTCATCAGGATTCACTTCGGAACCACAGGAAAACTGGCGTCCGCTGACGCTGAAACCTGTGAGTTTGTTTTCTTCTGTCAGAAATTCTGGTTCTGTAAAATAATCTCCATAATCCCCGCTTGCGCCTGAGCGCAGCTGCAGAGGTCCAGAGTGACGGTCCAGCTGAAGAGAGGAGCTAGCACGTCTACCAGATTACGTCTGGACAGAAAGCAGAGCTGATCGGCACGGCCCGCTCCTTCCATCCGGGAGAAGTGGAGGAATGAAGCTCAGATTCCTTGTTCCTCTCCGCAGAGATGCTTCCCATCACGACGACCCCGTACGACTTCCCCGTGATCAGTCAGGGTCAGATCTCCGTGGCGAGACACAGACGTGAGACGCCGCTTCTGTCACTTCCTGCTGCAAACGGCGCTCGCCAGCCTGTCTTTAATAACACCTCCGTCACCAACAGATGGCCACTGACATCCTGGGCTTCGCCGCGGAAGAGAAGCTCTCCATCCACACGCTGACCGGAGCAGTGATGCATTATGGGAACGTGAAGTTCAAGCAGAAGCAGCGAGAAGAGCAGGCGGCGGTGGACGGCGGCGAGGGTGGGTGGGAGCACCTCCTGGCTCTTCTGCGGTGGAGACCTCCTGAACCAAGCGCTGCTGTCTGCCTCTCAGTGGCGGACAAAGCGGCCTCTGTGCCACCCCCGAGTCAGAGTGGGGAGCGAATACGTCACCAGAGGGCAGAGCGTCCCCCAGGTACCGAGGACAACGCAGAACCATCTGTGGACATTTGAGCCTAGCCAAACGTACTCTTGAATGTAACTTGCAGACGGTAAAAGCGTCAGAGGTTTGCACGTGCACCGTTTCTGGCTTTGACCACTCGAGTCGCTAGAGTCCATAAATGTCCGTCCCAGGTGACCAACGCAGTTGATGTTCCTGTGGATGGTGATGGGGATCAACCAGATGCTGGACGCCAAGCAGCCGCGGCAGTTCTTCATGGGGGTGTTGGGCATCGCCGTCTGTGCTGGAGAACCTGGCGCTTTCAGGCCTTACCCGCTTCTTCTGCTCAGTTCAACAGCTCTGCACCAGCTTCCCCAACGAGAAGCTGCAGCAGTTTTTCAGCCATCACGTTTGTGTTAGAGGAATAGAAGAAGACGGGCTCGACTGGGAGTTCATGGACTTGGCCGCCTGCATAGGGTCCGTGTCCGGCCTGGTGGTCTCTGCCTGGGCTGCACCTGATAACTGAGATGATTTCAACAGCCAACGGGGATCTTCTCCATCCTGGAAGAGGAGTGCAAGTCCCCCAAGGCCACAGACACTTCCTTTAAGAACAAGGTCTACGACCAGCACCTGCACCCGAGTGCTCTCCTTGCCAGCAGCACGCTTACCGCTCCTCCTCTGGCTCCTCCAGGCCGCCATCATGGCTGACGAGCTGAGGAAGGAGCAGGACGCCAGCGCCCATCTGGAGAGGATCAAGAAGAACCTGGAGGCAACCGTCAAGGACCTGCAGCATCGGCTGGACGAGGCGGAGAACTTGCAGCTGCAGAAGCTGGAGGCCAGAGTGGGTTCCACTTTCAAACAGGAAGTTAGCGTCAAAGTGGACTGTGGGGGAACTGTTGTGGCTCGTGCAGGTCCCACAGCTGGAAGCGGAGCAGAAACGCTGTTCGGAGGCCATCAAAGGCGTCCGGGAATACGAGCGCAAGGTCAAAGAGCTGACCTATCAGGGAACGCCGTCCTTGGTTACTGTCTGAAAGATTCAAAATCAAACGCGCCGCGGCTGGCAGAGGCCGCTCTTCTCACCTTTTAGTCCGAGGACGACAAGAAAACCAGCGTCCGGCTGCAGGATTTGGTGGACAAACTCCAGGACAAGATGAAGGCCTACGGAGGAAGCCGTGAGTGGATCCAGAGGAGGCAGCCAGTCGCTAAGCTTCCCATCAGCCTGGTACCGAACGCCTGCTTCATCTGCAGGAGGAGCAGTTTAACGTCCACCTCAGCCTTCAGGAAGGCCCAGCACCACCTGGAGGAGGCCGAGGACAGAGCCCAGGTGGCCGAGTCGCTGGCTAACGAGGTGGCGCCTCTAGCCCGCCGCTTCCTTCTTCCTGTTATTCTGATCGTATCAGCTGATCAAAGCTGCTTCATCAGGCTTCACCTTTGTTTGTTTTACAGGCTCAGGAAACACATATTAGCTTTATCTTTAGCCGCGCGGCCGTTAGCAGCGTTACCTCGTGGCGAGATGGTGTCTGCTTGGATTCCGTCTCCTGGTTCTCTGGTTTCCACCTGTCCCTCAGTGTGAGTGGGTCCAGTTCCTGGACTGGGCACCCGTCCAGGCTGTAGCTCCGCCTCTCCTCCTGCGACCACGGCGATGTTCCAGCATCCTCGTGACTCATTCTCACCCCTTGAGGCGGAATAACCTTGACCGTTTATTTAACATCAGCAAACTGAACCAAACATCACATCATATTAACACAATAACAAGGAGGAATACTCTCCTGGTCTTACCGGTCACTTTTACTAGTTTCTTTTAATTATATTGAAGCAGTTGTTCATGGCTGGAGTTTTGAGAAGAACCAGAAATATTTAATCTCAGTAGAATCTCGTGGTTGACCAGCTGGTGGCGCTGTTCTTACATTTCTCAAGTCTCATGGAATAGTTACACAGGTTCTAAAGGTGCCCGCAAGCCTTTGTCCTGCTGGGGGCGCTACAGATGTCGGCTGTCACGTATCAAATGGTGCCGTTAGCTGACAGGTTGCAGAGACAAACGTGGAAGCGCCGCGCTGTCACATGACTGCGTTGCTGCTCTCACCCTTTGGATTCAAAGAGAGGAGAAGAAAAGCTTCTTCGGCGTGACTAAAAATAACTCTTCATCGCCGTCAAAGCTCCTCTGGAAGCGGGACTGTTTCCGTCTGACCTGCAGCTCTGGAATTCTGCCTTCATTCATCATTAAAGGTCTGGTTTTCGTGGGGCTAGGGTCAGCCTCACGACGCCGCTAAGGCGAGGAAGCTCCCGCAGGAGTCGGACGCCTCCTGTCTCCTTGCTTTCCTCCTGTCCTGACGACCAGGAAAGAGGCAGCCCTCTGAAGTCCACTTCCAGGTCCGCCTCCACTCTTCAAGTTCATTGTTTGGATTTTGCACGATGGCGCTCGTGTTAGCCGGGCTGTGCTTCCGGCTAACGCCGCTCTGTAACGCTGCTAAACGCCGTTCTATCATGTGACTACAGCTGACAGCACCACTGTCACATGTGGGGATGTTTCTGGCCTCTAGACTGCCCCCTGGTGGCTCCTCCCCAGTGACCCGGCTGCTGCTGTGCAGGTTAATCATGTCTTAGATTTAGAAACACTCGAGTCTGAACACCAGCTCTCCTTTATCATCCTGATAACGTCTCCACATCTGCAGCCGTGAGCCGAGCCCCTGCGGTCGGAGCTCCCAGGAAGCTCCAGGAAGAGCAGGAAGCTCCTGGGAGCTGCTCCTGGTTCTGCTGCTGCAGCTAGCTTTACTGCGGATCTGCAGCCCCCAGCAGCATGATCCAGGCTGAGGATCTTCACCACCGCAGCGCCTGCAGGTGAGATCCTCCATCATGGACGCCCTCAGTCAGGCGTCCCAGCGCTCCTTTGGGTGGAGCTCTGATGGTGAGAACATCTGCTCTGCTGCTGCTGGTTTGGGGCTGAAGCAGAAGCTCTCAGGACGCTCCAGGTCCTCCCCAGTCGTTGATTTCCTCCCTTTAGGAAGCTTCAGACTGGGATGAATTTCACATTTTAGTTCAGTTTAGTTCCCAGTCTGAGATTCGGATTTGCTTTTAATCCAGATTACCTTCCACCATCGCCACGTTGAGCTCAAACTCAGATTCACGGAGTGAAGCTTAAGCTGTGAGATCAGGCTGGCGTGAGTGTAGCCGTCTGAGCCAGCCCTCAGTCCCTCAGCGGAGCCGCTCGCCGCTGGAGCCCATCCCGCCCATTCTTAACCAGCTGTTTGTTTCCCCGACTGTCAGCAGCTTCATCAGAGCCGAGCAGATGGTTTTCTTCTGGCGCCGGGCCGCAAACGCGTAGCGAGAGAAGAGAAGAGCGGCGAGGAGGCTGTTTCTGTCGGGCTGGTCCAGCCTGACCAGCGTGAAGAGTTCAGAGTTCAGCTCTGCTCTGCCTGCTTCTGCAAAGGTCAAGCTGTTTCGGTCAAGACCTGTGCTGTGTTTAGCGTTAGCGACGAGCTCACCTCTGTCAGGTGTCATCGCAGGACCTCTGTGGGACCCGCTGGTGACAGGAAGTGGTCTTTAACGGGGTCAAGCATGTGACAGACTCCTTTCAGCAAACTCAGCATCGCTGCTATTTTGGCAGCCACCTGATGGGGGCGTGGTCCGGATCTGATGGGGCGTGGTCCGGATCTGATGGGGCGTGGTCCGGGTCTGATGGGGCGTGGTACCGATCTGATGGGGGCGTGGTCCTGGTCTGATGGGGGCGTGGTCCTGGTCTGATGGGGGCATGGTACCGATCTGATGGGGCGTGGTCCGGGTCTTATGGGGGCGTGGCCCGGTCTGATGGGGGCGTGGTCCGGATGTGATGGGGGCGTGGTCCCGGTCTGTGCCGTGACTCTAGCATCTGGGCTGGGTCGCACTCTGCTGCCTAGCATGTTAGCATTAGCGTTAGTGTTGATGTGAAGAGAGCAGACGGACGGCGGAGGAAGTCAGGCAGCTAACGGGGCGGAAGGCGCCTGTGTCTGCGGGTTAGCGGGTTAGCAGGTTAGCGTCAGCGTAGCCTTGTTTAACGCTGATGGACTGTTGTTTGTGTTTCAGACACGCGCTTCCCAACAACGTTCCTGTCCTCAGACCTCCGTGGCTGCAGTACGACGACCAGTCAGGCTGTGAGAAGGCAAACAGTCAGCCAGTCTGAGCGCTCCGAGCGTCCAAGGTTTTAGCTGTTTCTGGAAACTAGCGACGTTAAGAAGGGGCGGGCAGAAGGAATTCTACTGGGAACAGCAGAATCGTCCTGTTTCCGCGATGAGAGCTGTTGTCCCACTGCTGAGCTGAAAGCGGGCCAAGCCCAGCTCCACGCCAGCACACGTGACTGCTGGAAGCAGCCAGACCTGGACCGGCGCTCCCACCATCACACGTCCGAGCGCAGACGACCGCCGGGCCAGATGGACGGCTGAGATCCGGGATTTTCTTCCGTTCTAGAGGAGAGAGCAGTCGGGACGGCGTGGACCGGGAACGCTGGGATTGGGAACCCAGACGGGCTGGGATTGTTCTGGTCGCCATGTTCTGCACAGCGAAGGTGAGAACCCGTTCTGCGGCGGCGGCGGTGGTGGTGGCGGCGGCGGCTGCAGGTTGCTGTCGGGCGTCGACTGTGTGGACTTCCTGTCAGCAACATCACGTTCTTGAATTTAAGCTAAAAACGCTTTAGCTCCATTCTGGATCCGTCACGGCGCCGCTCACACTCCGCCCCCGCTCCCTCCTCCCTCCTCCCTCACCTCTCTGGGGAAGGAGGCGTGGCAGACATTTTGTAAATAAACCCCCCTCCCCACCCCGGAGGCCCTGATCAGGGTCCTCGTTCTTCCTGGTCCAACGTTCTGCTGCGTCAGTCAGGTGATCTCCTGTCTGGAGCTAATCTCTGCTAATTTAATCCAGTTTAAAACCAGATTTACCTGCAATTCTGAGCAGAAATGAACAGAAGAGAAGCGAGATGGGGGGGCTGCAGACACACACACACACACACGCGCGCGCGCGCAGAAACCCTGCTCCTCCCCCCTCCACAACGCGACTTCTCTCCGCTCGCCCTCCCGCTCGCTCTCCTCTGGCAGAGCGAGCGAGGCTTTCCCACCACAGAGACGCAGGAGGCGGCGAGCGGGAGATGATGATGATGGAGGCGAGCTTTGACACCGAGGAGAGCTTTGACGACCCCTCCTGTCTCGCCCCACAGCCCCCCGGCTCAGTGTCGCCCGCCAAGAGGCAGATGAAGGAGGTCAAGGAGACCAAGATCACGGTGAGTGAAGCGCTCGTGCAACTTCCTGTGAGGCTTCATCATCCTCCTCCTCAGCAGCATCTGTTGACATCAGGTTGGCGTGACGCTCAGACGCGCTCTCCGGGCGCCATTTCGCGCTCGGCTGGAACGTGTGTGGATGTCGGGGGTCTGCTACTGGGGCTACTGGGGTCACTGGTGCTACTGGTGCGCGGAGCAGCTCTTACATAATCCTCGGAGTGGGAGGAGGACAAACCCGTGTGGGGGTCCAGTTGCTTGACCCGCCGCAGCCGTCAACAGTACCGTTGGGGGGGTGGGGGGGGCTTCGCTGAGAGATGCAGCAAGTCCAGTTTCCATGGTGACAAAAGCAGTGTGAGCGAGGAACTGATGAATGGGATGGAGGAGGGACAGATTCCGCTTCCATGTAGTCGTTTCTTTGTGATCCCAAAGACTGAAAACAGAAAAAAACCTCAGGAATTTGGAGGAAAAGAGGAGAGAAGATGTTTGGAAAGAGGAGAAGAGAGTCGGATGCAGGAGGAGGAGTGAAAACGTCCTCGAGGACAAGGACTGATCATGGTCCTCCAAAAGGACGCTGGCGCTCCGTGATGTCATCACACCTGGATGATTGACAGGCCGGCTCGTTATCGGCCCCTGGGCCCTTCCCTCCGGGCGGGGTTAAAGTCCCGCTTAAGCTTTGATCTGAGGGGGCAACCACGTGCACGCGGGCGCTGCGGCTGCGTGACGTCAGTCCACAAAGGTGTCTGTTTGCTGCACCTCGCCTTACACAAGCCTACTCCACTCTCCTGTTGTCATGGAAACCAGCACACGTCCGCGGCTGCTGGGAGAAACGGGCCCGGTGGAAGTGGGGCCGCCTTGTTTTCACCTTCAGCCTCGGCCGCCGCTCCCTCCGGCCCCAGCAGGCGGTCCCTCGCCGGCGCCGGAGACAGAGGGATGGTTGCTGTCTGAGGAGGAGGGGAAAAAGAACCAGTCCCGCAAAACGGAGGAAGTCCACCAGCGGGTTTGCGTGGGTGGGGGAGGGGCAGTAATTTGTTGCCTAGCAACAGCAGCAGGGCGATCAGCTGAAACATGAGGAACGTTTCATTTGTAAACGGTGAAATTCTGGAAATCTGTCTCAGGTCATTTAATCAGTCAGTCAGCCAGCCAGTCAGTCAGTCAGTCAGTCAGTCAGTCAGTCAGCCAGCCAGTCAGTCAGTCAGCCAGTCAGCCAGTCAGCCAGAACAAAATGCCATAAACGCCTCCTGTGGAAAAGATGCTTCCTGTAGTCTGGAATGAAAACTCTCCTGAGACGGTTTATGAGAACAAAGTAACCTACTTGTTTGTGTGTGTGTGTGTGTGTGTGTGTGTGTGTGTGTGTGTGTGTGTGTTGTGTGGTGTGTGTGTGTGTGTGTGTGTGTGTGTGTGTGTGTGTGTGTGTGTGTGTGTGTGTGCTGAGCTGATATCTGGGCTGTGACAGTCTGCAGCAACACCTCCAGCCCAGCAGCTGGAAGCTGGAGGAGACGAATGGGCTCATTTACTTCTGGATGTGAGAAGAACATAAACAGCAGCCGTGATGGATGTGTGTGTGTGTGTGTGTGTGTGTCTGTGTGTGTGTGTGTCTGTGTGTGTCTGTGTGTGTGTGTGTGTGTGTGTGTGTGTCTGTGTGTGTGTGTGTGTGTGTCTGTGTGTGTGTGTGTCTGTGTGTGTCTGTGTGTCTGTGTGTGTGTGTGTGTGTGTGTGTGTGTGTCTGTGTGTGTGTGTGTGTGTGTGTGTGTGTCTGTGTGTGTCTGTGTGTGTGTGTGTCTGTGTGTGTGTGTGTGTGTGTGTGTGTGTGTGTGTGTGTGTGTGTAATGGAAACGCCAGCACCCTGATGATCAGTGGGATCTCTGGGGTGGAAAATGAGCAGCGTGAGTGGTGGGGGTGAATCATCGGGGTCTCCTGAGCGTAGTTCAGGGTCCATGCGTCTCCTGTTACTCACTCAGGCCGTTTCAGCGCACGTGATGGTGATGAACACGTGCGCTGGTGATAAACAGGAGCGCTCGTGTTCATCACCATCACGAGCGCTCCTGTTTATCACCAGTGCTCCTCTGGATCCTGGAGCCTTATGTAACAGCAGCGTTGCTCATCTGTCGTTGAAGCTGTTTGGTGGAAGAGCGAGGAGGTCACATGGTCACATGGTCACATGGTCACATGGAGCTTCAGCCCCAGGAAGCAGCGAGAACGCACAACAACGACACACAACAACACACAACAATGACACACAACAACACACAACAATGATACACAACAACACAACAATGATACACAACGACACACAACAACGACACACAACAACACACAACAATGATACACAACAACACAACAATGATACACAACAACACAACAATGATACACAACGACACACAACAATGATACACAACAACACAACAATGATACACAACAACACACAACAATGACACACAACAACACACAACAATGATACACAACAACACACAACAATGATACACAACAACACAACAATGATACACAACAACACAACAATGATACACAACGACACACAACAACGACACACAACGACACAACAATGATACACAACAACACAACAATGATACACAACAACACAACAATGATACACAACGACACACAACGACACACAACAACACAACAATGACACACAACGACACACAACAACGACACACAACAACACAACAATGATACACAACGACACACAACAACGACACACAACAACACAACAATGACACACAACACAATGATACACAACGACACACAACAACGACACAACCACACATAATTAGAGCTACGTCTTCCTCTGGGGGAGGAGTCTATGGGGGAGGAGTCTTCCTCTGGGGGAGGAGTCTATGGGGGAGGAGTCTTCCTCTGGGGGAGGAGTCTATTGATTCCCTGAAGAATCCTTCCAAATGGAGCCACACAAGACCTTTCACAGCGTCTGCTCCTGCTCAGTGGTCTGTGGAACTGAGGAAGGGGTCCCCAGGGGACATCAGGGGGTTCTCAGTGGTCCTCAGGGGTTTCCAGGGGTCCTCATGGGTCCTCATGGGACATCAGGAGACATCAGGGATCCTCAAAGGTCCTGTGGGTGACACAGGGGTCCCAAGGGGCTCTCAGGGGACTTCAGGGGTCCAGGGGGAAACCTTCTAAGTTGTTGTAATGTGTCTTCAGGTTTTGTGTACAGCGTCTCCTGTTGACAGCTGCTTTAGATTGTGTGTTGACCTTTGACCTCAGAGGTCCGGGGGTCTGACTTCTCCTTCCTGTCTCCTCTGAACTGCACGTTTGTGGTCTTGTTCTCCAGATCAACTGTGTGACCTTTCCTCTGCCTGGAGAAGGTCCTGAGCAGCAGCTGCTGAAACCCAACGAATGGAGCTACTGTGACTACTTCTGGGTGGGTGGATGGATGCATGATGGATGATGGATGGATGCATGCATGCATGCATGGATGGCTGATGGATGGCTGATGGATGGATGGATGCATGATGGATGATGGATGATGGATGGATGCATGCATGGAGGAAGGTACAGTGCTCTGCAGCCTCTCTCCTCTCCTCAGACCGATAAGAGGGACCCTCAGGGGGCCTCGGTGGCAGGGTTCGAGTCGCTGCTGCAGAAGCAGCTGAAGGGCAAGCAGATGCAGAAGGAGATGGCCGAGTTCTTCCACGAGAGGTAGAGCAGACAGCAGACAGCAGCTTTGAAGGGGATGGAGAAGCTGCCAGCTGTCTTCTGAGCCCTCGTCTGTTCTTCTCTTTCAGGATAAAGATTGAAGAAGAATACGCCAAGAACCTCTCCAAGCTGTCACAAAGTCCTCTGGCCTTGCAGGAGGAGGGGTGAGCGCCACAAAACATCAAACATATCAAATAAATGTAGCAAGATATTTAAACAATCCTCATTGTTTACATAAAAGTGGAATTTTGTGTGAAATAATCCTTTGACAGAACTCTGGGAGAAGCCTGGACTCAGCTGAAGAAGAGTCTCCATGACGAGGCTGAAGTTCACCTGAAGTTCTCCAACAAGGTAATGCTTCCTGTGCTAGCCACATTAGCTTTAGCTTTAGCATTAGCTTTAGCATTAGCGTTGTGTGTTTGTCACTTTTGCTGCTCTTCAAAGAACCAGGAGAGGTTCCAGTATGAAATGGTTTGTTTTCTTTAGCTCGTGTCTCTTCTGTCTAGCCAAGGAAGCTAACAGTAACTGTCCAACAAGCCTCCTGATCTCTGCGTCCACCTGGGGACTCGTCTCTGAGGACAGCTGGACAGCCTGACCTCTGGTTGACCAGTCGACTGTGTTTGCTCTCCGTTGGTGGTGGCTGACCGTTAGCATCAGCCACAGTTTTGAAAGTGGCGGCTGCGCGGTTGTCCTTGGTTTGCAGTTCCTGAACCTTCGGGTCAGGTTCCTCGTGTTTGGACTTCTTTAGCTCCGCCTCGCCAGCGCCGGACGCTGAAAACGACCGGGCTGCGGTCCGATTAGCATCCGAGCGGAAACCTCACATGCAGCCTTAAATAGCTCTGAATCTGCCTGGGAGCTTGACTCGGTGTCTCATTAATTAGTTCGGGGTTCTGATGAGTCTCCACCCAGAGCCAGGACGCCCTCGACAGCGCCCCCTGCAGACGTGGAGATGACCCCTCTGAGACCTCGGGGTTGCTCTGCCAGGATTCACACAGGTCTTTGCCTCCACAGCTGCACTGTGAGGTGGAGAAACCTCTGCTGACCTTCAGGGGCGACAACTTCAAGAAGGACCTGAAGAAGTACGACCATCACATCGCCGACCTCAGGAAGCAGCTGGCGAGTCGCTACGCGGGTGTGGAGAAGGTACCTGGCGTGAGCTACCTGTCCAGCTAACCTCTGTCCAACGTCTTCTTCCATCTCTACAAGCACGTTGCATAAGAGCAGCAGCTTTAGAGTCCTACAACGGCTGGTTGTATTTTTGGATGCTTCCACCCACTGAGATCATTTCATCAATGAAGCCGCTTTCTTCACAGAGCTTCTGCAGAAGAAAGCGCTTGTCATGGCTGCTGTTGTGTTGCAGGCCCGTAAAGCTCTGGCAGACAGGCAGAAGGACCTGGAGGTGAAGACGCAGCAGCTGGAGATTAAACTCAGCAACAAACACGAGGAGGACATCAAGAAAGCCCGGAGGAAATCCACACAGGCAGGTGAGGACCAGAACCGGCCCATGGTCTGGGCTCGTCTCCAGCTGCCATCTGCCTAACACGGAGCTGCGAGCGGTAACGACATCGGCGACGCGATAAACTTCCGAGTTACCGATTAAGAAGAGTGTAAAAGTACCACCGGAAACCTCAGGGGGGCAGTATCCGAAAACAGAAGATTCAAAAAAATACCAACGATGAAAACAGACGCACACTCCGACGTTCCAAACGTGTCTGACCAGCTGGGTTGTGCGAGTGCACGTGCAGCCAAGCAGCAGCGCACTTAAATGCGCCGTCAGTCACGGTTGGAGCCGAGTAAGTGACGTCAGCCGCAGATGACGCGGTTTTGATTTAAGACGCGCCAACCAAACGGGAGTCCCTCCCATCAACGGCGCCACAGCGACCTCTGGTGGCCGAGCACGGCAGCACAGGAGCGTCGTTCTGCAGCGAGGCAGAAAAAAACAATAAAATCAAATAACATCTAAAAAACGTAAAAACTTCAAAAAGGACCGTTTGGATTTTCTTCCTGCAGGAGATGACCTGATGCGCTGCGTGGATCTGTACAACCAGACCCAGTCCAAGTGGTTCGAGGAGATGGTCACCACCTGCATGGTAACAAGCCGCATCTCTACAGCGAAATCCGCTGTTGCCATGGCAGCGGCGGCTGGTTGAATTGTTGGTGTGACGCTGGTGTTGAAGCCGCCCTGGGCTGTTTCTGGGTGCCTGACTGTGTTGCTGCGACCCTTCAGGAGTTGGAGAAACTGGAGGTGGAGCGGATCGAGTGGATTCAGCAGCACCTGCGTCAGTACACGACCCTGCGGCACGAAACCGACATGTTCAACCAGAGCGTGAGTCCCTCTGACTGGCCCCAGGTCTGTCCGCTGCCGCCGCCTGAGGTTCTGCTGCTGTGTTCTCAGGTGGTGGAACCTGTGGATCAGCTGCTGCAGAAGGTGGACCCAGGAAAAGACCGGGAGCTGTGGGTGAAGGAGAACAAGACCGGCGAGGTCCGACCCGTGGACATGGACATATAGACCCGTCCGGACCGCCCCGTCCACGTCAGTGGGGTCTCAGAACTTGGCTGATCCGGGACACTGCATGTCGGCAACACACGTGGATTCGTCCACGTTCCGACTGGAAAATCTGCAGGAAGGTTTTTCCCCAGCGCAGGAAACCGGCGCCAGAGCAGCATGACGTCACAACCCCCCAGTCACGCCACAAATCTGGTTCTCCATCCTTATTTTGGGATTCTGGGGCTGCTCGGCGTCTCCCAATGAATCTGTTTTCCTAATTTGCATGAAAAGGTTGCGTTAGGATGTGGAGGCCCGCGCGTCTTTGGTGTTCCAGGTGTTCGTGTCCACAGTGAGTCCGTGTGTGTCGTGATCTCAGCCGCGCGTGTGAGCGTTCAGGTCCAGCTTCAGCGCCTCCTGGTCCTGCAGCTGGAACCTCCTCCACACGTTCCGCATCTGTACATACCAGCTCCGCGCGTCCGGCCGTCGGTTCACGCTCGTGCTGCTGGCTTCCGGTAAATGTAGGTTAAAAAAAACCAAACCCAAACTTTATGGTGAAGAGAACCATGGTGACGGTGATGAATCCGGACCCTCCGAGTTAGTCTCAAGTTCATGATTCTGACCTTCATCTCCCCGGAAGTTGGACAACAAGGTGAGCGTCCTCGAACGGCTGGACGGCTCCGGTGTTGTGGTACAGCTGCATGTTACCTGTCCCTGTTGACCTGTCCCTGTTGACCTGTCCGTGTCCGTCCGTCTGTCCCGATCTCTTTGGACTTGATTGTTTTTCCAAACGTGTCTGTTTCGGTTCGGTTCTCTTGCTTTCGTGTGCCGTCTCTTCTCGTCTCGGTTCATCTGGACCGTGTTGGCGACTGTTTCCACGGTGATGTAACGTTCGCTTGTCGTGGCCTGCTGTGACCCTGCAGATGATGTTTGATCGGATCTGGCCTGTCCACACGCTGTGTCGTGGAATGCAACATTAAAATAAAAAAATAAATCTCTTCATGGGAAATGAGGCATCGGCCGTTGTCACGCAGGACGGATGGGAAGTTCCGTTGTCATGGCAGCGCTCGCTTTTGTCACGTGATGCATTAAAAATGGTATTTGCGCTTTTTGTAAGTTGACTTTATCCATGAAGGTGCGGGCTGTGTTGCTAATCCAGGTATTTGTTTACAAACGCACCAGCTGACCGCCGTCTCTGTCCCTGTTATGCTAATGCTAATTGCTAACTTGCGATAGGAAATC
The DNA here is from genome assembly GCA_015343265.1 of Pao palembangensis. Classification (NCBI taxonomy): domain Eukaryota; kingdom Metazoa; phylum Chordata; class Actinopteri; order Tetraodontiformes; family Tetraodontidae; genus Pao; species Pao palembangensis. Next base: position 21,221,488 of record CM027085.1, on the reverse strand, counting down.
TATGTTTTTAAAATGAGGATTGATGTGAGCGGATCTGGATTCCAGGTAAGTTTGGCAGCTTTAATTGAATCTTTATTGTCCAGAGTCGGTACCAGGACGCGTCTAACGCGACCTTCAGCTGCTAATCCGATTGGCTGAGGCTGGATCATTAACTTGAGCCTAATTCCTCCGATAATCAGCTTCTAACTAACGCAAGAAATAAGCACAAACAAGGAGCGATGAGAGGGCGGAGTCAAGGTCGCATGACCACAGACCTGCACAGAGGTGGTTTTTATTAGTAACAACAACCAGGTTCATGCTGCAGCCGGCCACCAGGGGCAGCGGTGAAACTCCAAAATGTCCAAAATGGAACTTTAACTCTGAGCAGAAGGTTTCAAACAGCCGTTGCAGACGTCCACGTTTTGTTGTGCCTGTAGAAACGGACAAACGAGCGGCTGAGCGTGGCGCTGCGTCACTGCTTCTTCTCCCTCAGCTTGTCTTTGATCTTCTGGGGTTCGTCGTACTGGATCAGCCTCAGGATCTCCTTGTTGTCCATCACACCCTGAATAAATTCTCCTTCTGAGATTTTATCTGCGAAGACACGAAAGTGAACCGAGTGCAGACGGGTCACATGACCGCCCTTCCCCTTCCCCCGCCGCTTACCGTTCTCCTTCTTCCCGAAGAACTCCCAGACCTTCTCGGCTCTCTTCTCCGGCGTGTTCTCGTCCTCGGGGAGGTTTTTCTGGTCGTCAGCCGGAATCATGTTGAAAATCGACTGTTGGAGAAATATTTTCACCGGCCGTTAGCGCCGCTAACCCCCGTCTGACCGCCGTCCCAGGTTGCTAGGATACCGTCAGCTCTTTCTAAGATCTATGTTCTACCACACAAAAGCACGTTTAAGGTTTGGCTACCCGAACGATCTCCAGGATTTCGTTCTTGCTGATGGTTCCGTTTCCGTCCACGTCGTAGAGCGCGAAGGCCCACTCCAGCTTCTGCAGGGTCTTCCCCCCGGAGGTCAGGTGCAGCGCCACCATGTACTCTTTAAAGTCCAGCGTGCCGTCGGCGTTGGTGTCGAAGCTGCGGAAGACGTGCCGGGCGTACTGGCTGGGGTCGGCGTTGGGGAAGAAGCTGGCGTAGATGCCTTCAAACTGCTCTTTGCTGATCTTGCCGCCGGGACACTCCTTCAGGAAGGACTGGTACCAGCAGCAGAGCTCGGCCTCGCTGTACTTGGTGTTGGATTTCAGATCCTCCAGCAGCTCTTTGGACAGCGCGCTGCTCCTACTGTTCCCCATCTTCACCACGGCGCCGCAGCGTCTGCGGTGGCTCCTCTGCGGCGTTCCGCACCGGGTCTCTGCCTTCTATCTGAGGCGCCAAACCGGATTATGGTCACGGATGGGTAAATCCAGACAGCTGCCTGGATTAACGAGGATAACTGCGTCACCGACACCTTTGTGGACAGACAGGCGCACAGAGGTGTAAGCAGCTACAAGCAGGGATTAGCAGCAGGTGGCTAACGCCGCTAAGGTCGACATCTGGTGGACCTTCAGGGCCTTTTGTTGCTGACTCTGCAGTCCCATCTGCTGGGATTAGGAACTCTTTGATGTCAGGTTACGTCACACTGATCCAAAAAAGCGTGGCGTGTAAGCTGGAGCATGCTAGCTTTACCTTCACCGTGCTAACCCCTCTGAGGACGGGAGGTTTCTTAGCTCAGACTTTAATGAAACATCTGGACTTGAGCAGCACGCACCTCTCCCTTCGCTGGCCAAATCAGGACCTACAAAATAAAAGCACAGACCAGAACATTTACGCTGCTGTCACTTACCTGTTGTACAGCAGTAAGACAAGGTTGCTTAATGATCAAAGCCTCTTGGCCTAAGATCAAAGGGTAAAGTCTCTCCTGAATCCGGAATGTCAACAAAAATGTCACAAAGGGTCAGGCAGAGGACAGAAGGTCAAGTTCCAGCGGCCAAAGGTCCGGCTTTGGTCAACTCCAGACGCTGGAGTATGTGCTCAGATGGAAGGGCGGGTGGGTGGGCTCCTGGATTATCTGCCTCGCTAATGTAATTGTCTCAGATTAGGGACCATCCGCTGAACCATCACTAGTGAAAACTGCTGGAAACCATCTGGACCCGCACCTTTAAGATCGGGGTGTTTAGCTAGCAGCGCTAGCATGCTAGTTTTCAAAAGTAGCAATAATTGATTCTCCCCGCTTGCACACGCAGCTGGTTAGCAACGCTTCTGTTTCCACCCTCCACTGTGGACAGATTGCATCGTTTCTGTCTGTGAAGTCCAGCTGCTTTGTTCAGCGTTTTAGGTCTACATGAACCTGAGTGTCTCTGCAGTCGGATCAGGAAGGACAAAAGTCCCAGAATTCCCACTGAAGATGGACGTAAACGAGGTCGCTGCTGTGTCAGCGTCGCTACAGTCATCTATCACTTCTTTATTTCTCCTTTCTGAAGATAATCCAGACAACATCTGTCTGAAACTCTGCATTTCCACGGTACCTTTGAGCATCAGATTAGGAAAATCATCATGTAGCAACGTTGTACATAATCCTCATACTGGACATAAAATGCACAGACGCAGGAGGGTCAAAGGGCGCATCTGTCGGTCCGACGTCCCGATCAGGCAGCAAAGTCAGTCCAAACAGGATCAATCAAAGGAGCGCCGAGCACCAGAGCTTAACGCTTCATCAAATGTAGCTCTGGCTGTTTGGACTGTGTTTAACTTTGCATTACACAGGAGCTAATCTGCACAATAATCTCCGGGTCGGGAGGAATTACTCCCAGTCGTTGGCTCCTGCTCAGAGCGCCGCCGCTGGGTTTAAAGGTCAGTTCTCGCCACCGTGTGCGTGTGTGTGTGTGTGAGAAGCTCTGGTGTCCCACGCTGTCCGTGGTGACCCCTGGACCTCCGACCTTTTCTGGATTAAATGATGCAACACGGCTGCAGCTTCAGAACCAAAACCGCTGGATCCGTCCTTCGCTCACACGTGTAAATACGCCCCTCATTTATGGTCACATGGCTTCACTCATGGGATCTGCCCCGCACACACACACACACACACACACACACACACACACACACACACACACACACGGATATTATATCATAGGTGGGGCTTTAATGCTTGCGATTGCGACTCACCGTGGAAAATGGGCAGAGGAGGAGCCTTGTCCTGGGTTATAATCTGAGCCTGAGCTAATCCGTCTATACGATGGTGCTGAACGCAAGTCTGGAATATAATTTGCTATTTGTAACAAATAATAGTGCAGATTTCTGGAGGGGGAGGAGCGATGGGCCATCAGCAGCCGTCCAACCGCCAAAATGAGTCCAATCCTAATCCAGGTGCCGGGACTTTGTCAGCAGCGCCGCAGGTATGTCCGCACGTCTCAGCCCGGCAGGCTCCGACGCAACCAGATTATGAAGATTTGATGCATCTGCCGGGAGGCGAAACACTGCGGCGACATATCGAAAGCCGGGATTAGTTGCCTTTTTCATTTCATCTGCTCTGGCCCGGCCTCAAACCATGAGGCGCGAGCGCGGCTGGCGGGCTTCTCTGGCGCTCACCCTCAACCTGGTGGCGCTGGCGTTCGCCCTGTCGGCGGTGAGCACCAGCTACTGGTGCGAGGGCACCAGGAAGGTGGCCAAGCCCTTCTGCACGGGGCCGCCCGTCAAGGTGAAGCAGTCCTTCTGCATCCGCTTCAACAGCTCCAACGTCAACGACAGCCGCCTGGTCCAGTACATCTTCGAGACCGGCGAGGAGAAGTTCCTGCTGAGGAAGTTCCACACCGGGATCTTCTTCTCCTGCGAGCAGGCCGCCGACATGAACGGCAAGTGTCTTCCAACAGTCTGTCATGTGAGAAGGACGGCGTGTCTTCCTGGGGCCCAGGTCGCGGCCCCCGAGGAGCCTCCAGAGGTTCTGGGGAATCGTTTCCCAATCTGTGGCTAGCGTCGCTAAAACCTCGCTCACCGATAGCCGACTTTTAAGGCAGTGACGGAACTCCTGCGAGGGATTAACGACCTTTTCCTTTGGTCTCATAAGCTCTTCAAATAAGTTTGAAACGGATTTGCGTGGTGGTTTAATCTGCCGCCATGCGTGGAATCCGTACGGATATCCAGGCTACTTTCTGGCAGCCTCGCTAACACGTCTGTCTGCTGCAGAAACTCGCCGGAGCCGGAAGCATCCTGTCGCCCTCTAAAGCCGCGGCCCCCCACCTTTTTTGCGCCACGGACGGGTTTCACCGGAATAGTGAGCTGTAGATGGATATAACGAAGAGAATCAGGCAAAAAAACCATCGTTCGGTTCCAGATAATAAATAAAACAAAGTAATGTAAGTCATTTCTTTTTTCTGTGCGGCCGGCACCAAATGAGCCACGGACCGGTACCGGTCCACTGACCGGGGGCTGGGACCGCTGCTGTGAAGCGTGTTTTTACTGCCTGGGTCAGACACCTGAGTCTCACCTTCCTTCAGAACTCAAACGTTTCACTTTTCCGTCTCCCTCGCAGGGTTTGACTGTCGAGACTTCTTTGAGATCGCACCAGAACACGAGAGAGGTTTGTTCAACGCTCGTGTGTGTGTGTGTGTGTGTGTGTGTGTGTGTTCCCTGTTTCCATCACTGCTGCAACAACCAGCTGTGTGCTAACAGATATTAGCATGTTTTGGAGGATAAATATGGTCATTTTTTTCATCAAACTGTAACTATTTTAGCTCTTCCTCATGTTGGGACTGTGTGTGTGTGTGTGTGTGTGTGTGTGTGTGTGTGTGTGTGTGTGTGTAATTGAGGGTGTTCCCTCCATCACTGCTGCAACAACCAGCTGTGTGCTAACAGATATTAGCATGTTTTGGAGGACTTTTTAAGCTTTTCTTCATGTTGGGACTGTGTGTGTGTGTGTGTGTGTGTGTGTGTGTGTGTTCAGGTAACCCCTCCCCACACCACCACCCCTCGCTCCCTGGACCCAGTTTTGGGGCCTGGGGGTTAGTTTGGGGACTTTGGATGGAGGTTGTGGTGAAGCGCCGTCTGGTTCCTGAGCTCCCCTCGTGCACAGCTGCTGGATTAACTCCTGACTGGGGAGGAGTCTATGAAGTGGAGTTCTGGGACGGAGTCGAGCCGCTGCCTGGCACCAATCCGATTAGTCAGAAAGCAGCAAATCCCAGGAGGCGAGGCGCCTGCAGCTCCTGCTGCTGAACTGTGACCTTTCTTTACAAAGTCAGATAGACTAAACCTGCCTGGTCCAGACTCATCAAAGACAAACCTGCTCTCTGCTCCTGCTCAGGCCTTTGTGGGATGGTGGCCCACATGATATTCACAACCATCTTGACTGGCTGGCCATGGGCCCCGAGGACTGGAGACCCAAGACCTGGGACTACAGCTGGTCCTGCGTGAGTCCCATCTGCTGGAGCCAGGAGGACACAGAGAGGCCCTGTCTGACTGGCCTTTGTCTCCTCCTCCTCATTCTCCCTCCTCCTCATCAGCCTCCTCCTCCTCCTCCTCCTCCTCCTTCCTCCTCCCTCTCTTCCACCTCCTCCTCCCCTCTTCCTCCTCCCTCCACCCCACCTCCCCCCTCCCCTCCTCCCTCTCCTCCCTTCCACACCCCTCCTCCTCTTCCTCCTCCCCTCCTCCTTCTCACCTCTCCACCTCCTCCTCCCCCTCCTCTTGCCTCACCTCCTCCCCCTCCACCTCCTCCTCCTCTTCCCTCCTCCCCTCCTCCTTACTCCCTCTCCACCTCTCTCCTCCCCTCCTCTTACCTCCCCCTCCCTCCTCCTGCCTCCTCCCCTCCTCCTCTCCCTCCTCCTCACCCACCTCCCCCCTCCTTCCGCCACCTCCTCCTCCTCCCCCTCCCCCTCCTCCCTACCTCCTCCCCTCCCCTCCTCCCCCTCCACCTCCCCCTCCTCCTCCTACCTCCTCCCCTCCTCCTCCTACCTCCACCTCCTCCTCCTCCTCCTGCATCCTCCTCCATCCTCCTGCCTCCACCTCCTCCCCTCCCCTCCTTCCATGCACCTCCTCCTCCTCCCCTCCTCCCCTCCACCTCCCCCCTCCTCCCTACCTCCTCCCCCTCCTCCTCCTCACCTCACCTCCTCCCCTCCCCTCCTTCCCTTCCACCTCCTCCTCCTCCTCCTCCTCCCCCTCCCCTCCTCCTACCTCCTCCCCCTCCTCCCCCTCCTACCTCCTCCTCCCCTCACCCCCCTCCCCTCCACCTCCCCTCTCCTACCTCCTCCCCCCTCCTCCTCCCACCTGGCATCCTCACCCACCTCCTCCTCCTCCCGCACCCCTCCTCCTCCTCCCCTACCAACTCCTCACCCTCCTCCTCCACCTCCCCTCCTCCTACACTCCTCCCCCTCCTCCTCCTACCAACTCCTCACCCACCTCCTCCTCCTCCCCTCCCCTCCTCCCTACACCTCCTCCCCTCCTCCTCCCTACCAACTCCTCACCCACCTCTCCTCCTCCCCCTCCACCTCCTCCCTACCTCCTCCCCCCTCCTCCTCCCTACCAACTCCTCACCCTCCTCCTCCTCCCCTCCTCCTCCCCCTCCTCCTCCCTACCAACTCCTCACCCACCTCCTCCTCCTCCCCTCCTCCCCTCCTCTCAGCTTGGCCTGGGGCTCCTTTGGAGACCTGCATGGGTTCAGCGGTGACGACCCTCAGCGATACACCAGGTCATCATGGAGGTTCAAGTACAGCGGAGGAGTTATCGAAAGAGCCTGCATGGTGGAAACCCAGAAGCTGATGGAGCTGGACCTCCCGGGCAGGTGTAGGACTTGTGCCTAACCCAGCTCAAGCCCACCGGGGCCCAGCCGCCCCGTCACCGCCACCGCGGCCAGCGGACACAAGCACGCCCGGCCCAGGGGCGGCGTGCAGCAGTGGAGATGGGCGAGGTGGACGAGCGTCCCAGCAGCAGGGAGGCGTAGACAGGAGCTGCTGGGGCGCCTCCCGGGGGACACACGTCTCTGATTCTGAGTCACAGGGACCTCAGTGAGAACACACGCAGAACCTGCAGACATCAGAGACAAAGACACGTCTCTGACACATCAAAGCTCAGGCTGCAGCTCACATTTGGCTTCTGGGACTCTGAGGACAACAGAAGACAGAGGACGACTGAACCAGGAGGAGCCTTTACAAGTGTTTACGTCCATTTTACAGGGTATTTAGAGAAAATCATCAGAAAATAACGTCAACGTGGGACAAAATAAGAATTATTTACAAGTGTCACATTTTCAGCTTCATATTTTAAACAAACCTCGTCTAAAAGTTTCAAATTTACAAATTTACAAATTAAATATCTCCTTCTGAACAACGGAGCATCAGGCTTTTTGTAGCTGGCAGGCCCGGGCTCAGGTAGGTGTGGGTGGAGCTGGATGGAGCTCAGGTAGGTGGTGGAGGCTGGATGGAGGCTCAGGTAGGTGGTCCTGGGAAGTGGTGGAGCTGGACGGAGGTCAGCTGATGGTAGATCTGCGCACTGATGGTCTGGATGCTCCTCCATATACCCTCTTTAGTACCAACGAAACAGGCTCTGAGCTTCTCCTCAAGCAGGAAGTCCATAGCGGCCTGAAAAACATCTGACCATTAAAACCAGTCACTGTGGACTGGTGTGATGGGATTCTGGATTTGGCTGGTTCTGGTTACCTGGGACAGAAAAAGAAAGCGGCTGCCACTCCCGCGGCCCCTGAGGCCTCCAGGCACGAAGGTGGACATAGGCTCCACCTCATTCTCAGCTGTGAATCTGGCGCAGCACTGCACCCCTTCAGGCGAAGCTGCAGAGGCCAGCACCGTTCACACCTGATCCAGGTAGCACAAACACGTGACCATTCAGCCACTCCAAAGCCATTCAATCCCTGAGCTATAAACGTTTAAGTACAGGGCTGGTTAAAGGGAAAATCTTTATTTGTTAATTTTAATCCCTAACTGCGTGTAATGTTTCAACTCTGGAAATCAATTCCTGATCTAATCGATCTGTTTTACGAGGCCGCGAGCGGACGCCAGGCTCGCGTGAACAGCCTTATCCACCAACAAAGGCCCTGACACGGACGTGTTACCAAACACCGCTGCTCGGTGTTGCGGTGAAACGCAGGTTCTGTCGGTCGTGTTTGACCGTAAAACCGCACCCGGAGCTTAGAGAACCACAGCCGGCCGCCTGAGGTCTAATCCAGGCTAAAGCAGCGAGTCTGGAACAGACTTTAAATGCCATTTGAGATCGAAAAAGGACGAGCCCAAGCCGGTGCGAGCGCAATCATGACTAATGTCCACACGGGGGCGCCGCGCGCACCACCGATAACCTGTAATTTTCACAATTCTCCGACGCTGAGATGAACCGACTGTAGACCGCTGTCAGATTAAGGTGGATTATCAAAACACAACATGGAAGCTCAGATTTATATTTATTTTATCCAGTGACTGACAGGTCGGGAACGTGAGGACAGACTGGAGGAGGTGGAGGTTGTTCAGAGTGGAAGCGATGGAAGGACTAGGAGTTAGTGCACTGAAGGAAGGGCCGGGATGAGCCTAGGAGTTCTTCATCTCTGCCAAGTATACAGAGGAACCTTTTTCTTCTTGTTTGAGTCTAAAGAGAAAATATGCTAGATCTGACTCCCAAACATCTGAACACCACAATACTTCACATCTCTTTTCATAGGCTGAAGGGGAATTTCCCTCATCAGGTGCTGGATCTCTGCATGTTTTGGCCTCTGTACAGCGCCTGGTCTCTGCAGCATCTTCTCCAGCTGTCTTTGCTGCTGTTTCCATCCTCTCCGCTCCTCCAGTCTCATTCTCCTTTTGCAGCTTTCTCCTTTTTCTCTTTTTTCCCTCCTTAATCTTCTTTCCTCCTCTCTCTGTTGCAGAACTTCTCTGTTCATTGTAAAATGTTAGATTCAGAATGGTACCCAGAAGCACAATGTAGAAAAGCATATTAATTAACGAATTTACTTCTGTAACTTTCCACATCATTCATAATGAATTTCAGACACGATGCATCCTAATTTTGTCGATTTTAATTTATTATTTTGAAGGTTTGGCCAGATGCTGTAAGTAAAGCCTGCATTTTTATTTTTGAAGAGCTTAGCGGATGTTGTTTATTTTCAGCGGCTCTGGCTTAACACTGTAGCCGACAGGAGAATCCCCTTCATCACCGTCTCAGAAACTCCAACTGCGTTTTCTTTATCCAGCGGAAATAACAACGTCATAATGTCAGATTTCGAGGAATTTGAGAAACAGCTGAGCGAGAATCGACAAGGTGAGAATTCCGCATGGATTTGTGCGCTGATTTCATTTGCTAGCGACACTCCAGTTATATTATTACATTTTATTTCATTAAACAGCTAGCTATCAGGACGCCTTTATCAACACGTCTCATGACTGTATGCTTCATTTAGCACCGGTAATATTTTGTATCAGAGACCCGTCGTCTCTGTAAATTTGCTCATTAAAACTGCTGTCGTTCATCAGCGCAGTCCGGCAGCTGAACCATGAACTCTCCACCGCAGAGGCAGCGAAGCGGACAAACTCAGCAACATTATCATTTTCATGCTGCTTCTTCTCCTGTAAAACACAGTCAAGTCGTACCACAGTACAATTTTATTTATTGTGTTTATGCGATTGATTTTGATTGCTAATTAAAATAATAATAGATTTATGCGTTCAGGACTGAGTCAGATTGACTGGTTGGATAATTATTGTAGGAATTGTCAAACATTCTACCCGCACAGGCGAGAGAGAGAGAGAAAAGGAGGAGGAGTCAGGTGCATCTCCAGCCTGTCGTGGAGAAGCGCGCGGCCGAGAAGAGCCCGCGGCCGGGAGCGTAAGGCCCGCCCAGCGCCGCGGCTCCTCGCGGGACCACAAGAAGCGCAGGTGAGTGGGGACAGGGTGCAGGGCGAGCCTGCCAGCTGTCGCCGTAGAAACAGAGCCCAGCTGAGCTGTCCTTCCAGCCACTACAAGAGAGCAGGAAAGGGTGTGCAGGTACTGGGACGTCCCCCCGCTGGGCTTTGAACACATCACCCCCATGCAGTATAAAGCCATGCAAGGTAGGAGCGCCTCGGGCTGTGTTGATGGTGCACGAGGCAGCTGGACCACGTACGTCTCTCTCTGGCCCTCAGGCGCAGGCAGATGCCAACCATCGCTCCCCTGGCCACCGCCGCGGGCCGCCGGCGTGTGGCGGGCGCTATGAGTCCCGTGGTGGGCAGTCAGCGGATGACCAGAGCCGAGCCCGCCCGGCTCTACGTCGACATCCCGCCGGGCTGGCGGAGGTGAGCTGGAGACTTCCACAGCTTCCTGTCTGTGCTGGCGTGCTCAAGCGTGCTGCGGCGTGCTGGTGTGCTCAAGCGTGCTCGGCGTGCTCAAAGCGTGCTCAAGCATGCGAGGTGTGCTCAGCGTGCTCAAGCGTGCTGGGTGCTCAAGCGTGCTGAGGTGTGCTCAAGCGTGCTCAGCGTGCTGAGAGTGTACTCAAGACCTGCCGGCGTGCTGAGAGTGTGCTCAAGCGTGCTCAAGCGTACTCAAGTGTATCAAAGCGTACTCCAGAAGTGTGCTCGGCATGCTGAGGTGTGCTCGGCGTGCTCAGCGTGCTCAGAAGCGTGCTGAGGTGTGCTCAAGCGTGCTGAGGTGTGCTCAAGCGTGCTCAAGCGTGCTGAGGTGTGCTCAAGCGTGCTCAAGCGTGCTCAAGTGTGCTCAAGCGTGCTGAGGCGTGCTCAAGCGTGCTCAAGCGTGCTGAGGCGTGCTCAAGCGTGCTCAAGCGTGCTGAGAATTGTGCTCAAGCGTGCTCAAGCGTGCTCCGCAGTGGCGCTGAGAGGCGTGCTCAAGCGTGCTCAAGCGTGCTGCGGCGTGCTCAAGCGTGCTCAAGCGTGCTGAGGCGTGCTGAGGTGTGCTCAAGCGTGCTCAAACGTGCTCAAACGTGCTCAAGCATGCTGAGGCGTGCTCAAGCGTGAGAGTGTACTCAAGCGTGCTGAGGTGCTCAAGCGTGCTCAAAGCGTGCTGAGGTGTGCTCAGTGCTGCAGCGTGCTGAGGTGTGCTCAGCGTGCTCAAGTGTGCTCAAGCGTGATCAAGCGTGCTCAAGCGTGCTCAAGTGTGCTCAAGCATGCTGAGGTGTGCTCAAGCATGCTGAGGTGTGCTCAAGCGTGCTGAGGTGTGCTCAAGCGTGCTCAAGCGTGATCAAGCGTGCTCAGAAGTGTCTCAAGCGTGCTGGGGCGTGCTGAGGCGTGCTCAGCGTGCTCAAGCGTGCTGAAATGCTCAAGCGTGCTCAAGCGTGCTGAGGTGTGCTCAAGGCGATATCAAGCGTGCTCAAGCATGCGGGGCGTATCAAGCGTGCTCAAGCGCGTGCTCGGCGTGCTCAAGCGATGCTCAAGCGTGCGCTGAGCGTGCTGAGGTGTACTCAAGCGTGCTCAAACGTGCTCCAGCGTGCTCAAGCATGCTGGCGTGCTCAAGGCGTGCTGGTGTGCTCAAGCGTGCTCAAGCGTGCTCAAGCGTGCTCCAGCGTGCTCAAGCGTGCTGCAGCGTGCTGGGGTGTGCTCAAGCGTGCTCAAGCGCGTGCTCAAGCGTGCTGAGGCGTACTCAAGCGTGCTGAAGTGTGCTCAAGCGTGCGAGGTGTGCTCCAAAGCGTGCTGAAATTAATACTCAGCGTGCTCAGCGTGCTGCGGCGTGCTGAGTGTGCTCAGCGTGCTCAAAGCGTGCTCAGCGTGCTCAAAGCGTGCTGGCGTGCTCAAGCGTGCTGAGAGGCGTGCTGGGGTGTGCTCAAGCGTGCTCAAGTGTGCTCAAAAGCATTGCTCCATGCTGGGCATGCTGAGGCGTGCTCAAGCGTGCTGAGGCGTGCTGGTGTGCTCAGCGTGCTCAAGTGTGCTCAAGCATGCTCAAAGCGTGTAAGTGTGCTCAAAGTGTGCTCAAGGCGTGCTCAAGCGTGCTCGCGGCGTGCTGAGGGCGTGCTCAAGCGTGCGTGTGCTGAGTGTGCTCAAGCGTGCTCCAAGTGTGCTCAAGCCGTCTCCAAGCGTGCTGAGGCATGCTGAGGTGTGTAAGCGTGCTCAGGTGTGCTGAGGCGTGCTCAGCGTCTTTGGTGTGCTGAGAGTGTGCTCAAAGCGTGCTCAAGTGTGCTCAAGCGTACTCCAAGCGTGCTGAGGTGTGCTCAAAGGCGTGCTCAGCGATGCTCAAGTGTGTGCTGGCGTGCTCAAGTGTGCTGAAGTATCAAGTGTGCTCAAGCGTGCTCAAGCGTGCTGAGGCGTGCTCAAGCGTGCTCAAGCGTGCTCAAGCGTGCTCAAGCGTGCTGAGGCGTGCTCAAGCGTGCTCAAGGAGTAATGCTCAGCGTGCTCAGCGTGCCAGGGGCGTGCTCAAAGCGTGCTCAAGCGTGCTGAAGTGATGCTGAGGTGTGCTCAGCGTGCTCAGCGTGCTGAGGCGTGCTCAAAGCGTGCTCAAGCGTGCTGAGGCGCTGGTGTGCTCAAGCGTGCTCAAGCGTGCTGAGCGTGCTCAAGCGTGCGCTCTGCGTCTCCTCAGGAGTCCATGGCGGAGTTCTTCAACGCGCAGATGCGGCTGGCCGGACTCTCCCAGGCTCCCAGCAATCCCGTCCTGGCGGTTCAGATCAACCAGGACAAGAACTTCGCCTTCCTGGAGGTACGACGGCGTCCTGACTTTCCCGCCGCCGCCGCTCTTTCAGCCGCCGCCGCTGCAGCTGATGTTTGCGTTTCAGTTCCGCTCGGTGGACGAGACCACGCAGGCCATGGCCTTCGACGGCATCATCTTCCAGGGTCAGTCTCTGAAGATCCGCCGGCCTCACGACTACCGACCTCTGCCGGGGATCTCGGAGCAGCCGGCGTTCCACGTCCCAGGTTCCTCCGAGAGCGCCGCAGCGCACGCCGCCCGCGCTCGCCGCAGCCGTAAAACGTTTCCTGTCTGCTCGCATCAGCAGGCGTCGTCTCCACCGTGGTCCCGGATTCACCTCACAAGCTGTTCATCGGAGGCCTGCCCAACTACCTGAACGACGACCAGGTACTCGCCGCCCACCGCCATCTTGGCTCCTCCCCCTGCTCTCACTTTCTGGCTGTTTGAGCGACTCTGACCCGCAAACGGGGCGTGAGCCTAGGCTAAAGACAGGAGTGTGCACGTGACAACCTCCGGAATAGTCAAAGGTGGAAGCGAGTTGGTCATGTGACCATCGGCAGTGACATCATGGATTGGATGGATGGATTTACAGATGGATGGATGGATGATGGATGGACAGACAGATGGATGGATGGATGGATGGACAGACAGATGGATGGATGGATGGACGGACAGACAGATGGAAGGATGGATGATGATAAGATGGATGATGGATGATAGATGGATGGATTACAGATGATGGACAGGCGGATGGATGGATGGATGGATGATGAGATGGATGATAGGATGGATAGATTTACAGATGAATGGATGGATGAACAGACGAACAGACCGGAAGGATGGATGAATGATGGATAGATGGATGATGGATGGATGGATTTACAGATGATGAACGGGCCGGATGGATGGATGGATGGATAGATGAATGATAGATAGATGAATTTACAGATAGATGGACAGGCGGATGAATGGATGGAGCGGACAGACAGATGGATGGATGGATGTGGAGTAAGACGAAGACAGACAGAGATGGATGGATGGACGGACAGACAGATGGATGGATGGATGATGGATGAACAGACAGACAGATGGATGGAGCGGACAGACAGATGGATGGATGGAGCCGGTTGAACAGATGGATGGATGGATGATGAATGAGACAGACAGACCAGATGGATGATGGAGCGGACAGACGAAGATGGATGGATGGATGATGGATGGACGAACGAACCAGATGGATGGATGAGCTGACGGACAGACGAATTCGGATGGATGGATGATGGATGGACAGACAGACAGATGGATGGATGGGCGGACGAACGAATGGATGGATGGATGATGGATGGACAGACAGACAGATGGATGGATGGGCCGGACAGAGAGATGGATGGATGGAGCGGACAGACAGATGGATGGATGGATGATGGATGAACAGACAGACAGATGGATGGATGAATGGACCAGACAGATGGATGGATGGATGGACAGACAGCGGATGGATGGATGGGCGGACGAACAGATGGATGGATGGGCGGACGAGACGAGATGGATGGATGGATGATGGATGGACAGACAGACAGATGGATGGATGGGCGGACAGACAGATGGATGGATAGATGAGCGAGACGAAGCCAGATAGATAGATGGACAGACAGAGCCCAGATAGATAGATGGGCCAGACGGAACAGATAGATGAATGAGCGAGACGAACAGATGAATAGATGAATGATAGATGAACGGAGCAGATAGATAGATGAGCCAGGGCAGAGCAACAGATAAATAGATGAATGGGCGAGACAGACGAATAGATGAGATGGATAGGCCGGACGAACGAATGGATGGATGGGCGGACGAACCAGACAGATGGATGGATGGATGATGGGCGGACAGGTGAACCAGATGGATGGATGGATGATGGATGAACAGACAGACGAATGGATGGATGGGCGGACGAACCAGATGGATGGATGGATGATGGATGGACCAGACAGACAGATGGATGGATGGGCGGACAGACAGATGGATGGATGGATGATGGATGGACAGACAGATGGATGGATGGGCGGACAGACAGGCGGATGGATGGGCGGACAGACAGATGGATGGATGGGCGGACAGACAGATGGATGGATGGATGGACGGACAGACAGATGGATGGATGATGGATGGACAGACGGAAAGCGGATGGATGGATGGATGGACAGACGAACAGATGGATGGCAGACGAACAGATGGATGGATGGAGCCAGAGACCCAGACAGATGATGGATGGATGATGATGGACAGACAGACAGATGATGGATGGATGGGCGGACAGACAGATGGATGGATGGATGGACAGACAGACGGATGGATTGGATGGATGGATGGACAGACAGATGGATGGATGGATGATGGATGGACAGACAGACAGATGGACGGATGGATGGACAGACAGATGGATGAATGGATGGACGAGCGAATGGATGGATGGACAGACAGACAGATGGATGGACGAACAGACAGATGGATGGATGGACTGGACAGACAGATGGATGGATGGATGATGGATAGACAGACAGACAGCAGATATGGATGGATGGAGCGGACAGACAGATGAATGGATAGGCGGACAGACAGATGGATGGATGATGGATTGGACAGACAGGCGGATGGATGGATGGATGGACGAACGAACAGATGGATGGGCGGGCAGACCCAGATGGAATGGATGGGCGGACAGACGATGATAGATGGATGATGATGGACGGGCAGACAGATGGATGGATGGGCGGACGAACGAATGGATGGATGGATGATGAATGGACAGACAGACAGATGGATGGATGGGCGGACGATGGATGGATGGATGATGGACAGACAGACAGATGGATGGATGGGCGGACAGGGCAGACAGATGGGCGGATGGATGGACAGACAGATGGGCGGATGGGCGGACAGACAGATGGATGGATGGACAGACAGACCAGATGGATGGATGGACGGACGAACAGACAGATGGATGGATGGATGATGGATGAACAGACAGACAGATGGATGGATGGGCGGATGGACGAACAGATGGATGGATGGACAGACAGACAGATGGATGGATGGGCGGACGAACGAAGACAGATGGCGGATGGATGGATGGACGGATGGATGAGCGTCTCTGTGCCATTCTTGCCTTTTCACTCATTCTAATTGGACCAATCAGCTTCCTGAACTGAGACGTTAGTGCTGATTTGTTTGAATCAACGAGTGAATATTAAGACAATGAAAGAACGAGAGTGGGAAGAGTCTGTTCTTCTTCTCCTTCAGAGCTGATGTAGCCTGTTTCACTGATTCATTTTCTCTTCTTTTTCACACTCCTGATACTCACGGCTCTTTCATTTCTGTCCCCCCACTTTGTCCCCAGCTAGGGGCCGTAAGATCGTTAATCTGCGCTCATAGTTTGTTCAGTAGTGTCAACCACTGCTGCCATGCCAACACGTAACACAAGGCAAGTAAGACGTGCTGGTCCCAGCAGGCTCCCACACTGGCTGCACTCCTCCCATCATGCACCGCGAGCGAGCGCGTTTTAGCGTCCGAGCGGCTCTGATCCGCAAACGTTCGCTGAGTTTGTGTGTTAAGCGTAAAGGTAAGAAAAGCAAACAGGAAAAGCAGCGTTGACGCTAACGTCTGAAGGCTCCCACGTGACTTTTCTGTCTCACGTTAGCATGTCAAACACTGTAAACCTTTACTCGCCGTGTGGCTTCTTCAGATTTAAGACGGTTACTTTTCTCTGTTGAAGGGTCATTTTATTGTTGACACTTTTGTTAAACGCTAGCCGTCGCCAGGTTGCCTGCACGCCATCGTCCTCGGCTGCTCGTAAATATGCTGCAGATCATGAAAACACAAGCATTCTCTTTGCTAGCTTAGACTCGCGTAGCCGCTCTGAGTGTGCGGCTGAATCTTTTTCAGGTGAAGGAGCTTCTGACCTCGTTTGGGCCTCTGAAAGCCTTCAACCTGGTGAAGGACAGCGCCACCTCGCTGTCCAAGGGTTACGCCTTCTGCGAATACGTAGACGTGGGCGCCACCGACCAGGTATCGCTAAAGGAAAGAAGGTGATGTGCTGTTGTTTAGTGTCTGACCATGAGCTCTGTGTGTGTGTGTGTGTGTGTGTGCACGGGCTGTTATTCAGGCAGTTGCTGGACTCAATGGGATGCAACTGGGAGACAAGAAGCTGATTGTCCAGAGAGCGAGCGTTGGAGCTAAAAATGCTAATCCTGTGAGTACGACCCGGTTCATAGACGACAGAAGGAAGTGATGTGAAGCTTCTGGCAGGCTGATTCCAGGGTTAGGCTGCACCTCCGGGAGCCACCAGTTCACTGACAATCACATTAGCTTCAAGCTAAAGACGTCAGCGCTTGTCCTCCTGCAGGCCGCCATCGTAGAGACGCCGGTCACGCTGCAGGTGCCGGGCCTCCGCGGGCTGCAGAACTCGGGCATGCCCACAGAGGTGCTGTGTCTCCTCAACATGGTGGTGCCCGAGGAGCTGGTGGACGACGAGGACTACGAGGAGATCCTGGAGGACGTCCGCGAGGAGTGCTGCAAGTACGGCGGCGTCCGCTCCATCGAGATCCCGCGGCCCGTGGATGGCGTGGAGGTTCCCGGCTGTGGGAAGGTGAATCAGCGCTCCCCAACCTTTTCTGCGCCACGGACCGGTTTCAGGACCCGGCCTTTAAGAAGTGGCGGATAAATACACCAAAAGAACCTGATATGACCAGCATGAAACCTGCGGTGTTTTCTAAGTAGAATAATAAACGTGTGAGACGGATGTAACAGAGAGAATCCGGTAATTTTTCAAAATAAAACGTTCAGTTTCAGATAATACATAAACAAAGTAATGTAAGTCATTTATTCTTTATGTGCGGCCCCGTACCAAATGAGCCACGGACCGGTACCGGTCCACGGGCCGGGGGTTGGGGACCGCTGCTCTAACGGAACCAGGCAAGGGCAGAGGAATCCTGGGCTCTGATTGGCTGTCGTCCTTGTGACCCTGCAGATATTCGTGGAGTACGTCTCTGCCAGCGACTGCCAGAAAGCCATGCAAGCTCTCACCGGCCGCAAGTTCGCCAACAGAGTGGTGGTCACCAAATACTACGACCCGGACATGTACCACAGACACGAGTTCTGAGAGCAGCTCCTGTCCCGTCCCTGAGGACGACTCCTTTCCGGACCTTCAGCCCAAGCTGGACTAAATATCTGCCGGCTCAGCCAACTCTCCTCCGGGCGGACAGCAGGGGGCGCCTCAGTGGCGGATCTACGCGTCACGCCACCACCTCCTGACGCCTCTGATGGACAGAAGTGCACTGAAAATCCCTTAATCTGAGATTAAAAGTACTGTAAATGTAAAGGAGCAAATATTCGTTGATATCAAAAGATGCGTTATGTCACTGGCCACGCCCACTGGAGCTAGAGAACCCGAATTATTGAAATATTTGATCTTTTATCAGATGTGATCTCCCGACCAAGAAGAGTTTGAGGGAAAAGCTGATCTGAAGACGGTGGAAACATGAAAAGTCAGACTTTTCATTTGAAGTCTGCGTTCATGATTTAAATAGTTTCATTTTATAACGTTAGTATAAATATTGTGTATCGCCACTTTTATCAAACAAGGATTCGTCCTCAACTCATTCATCAATACAGGTTCTGGAGCTTAAAGCTTTAAAACGAGAAAATGCAGCAGAGGGACATTTGAGCTGCGTCGTGTCTTCCACATTAAAGTCAGGAGCTGATGCTGAACGAACAGCAGATGTTACAAACAGCAGGTATGCACCTGAAACTAGCCTTAAAGTTCTTTAGGAAGCTTGATTCTAATTAAACTTGCTTTTTCTCCAGTTCTAAAGTAAATGTATGAAAATTGTAAATACATAAACTGTGCCAACAAATGTGACACTTTTTCATTTGCACCTTTGAAACCTTGGAACGGAATCATTCGATTTACTTTAACCAGAAACTGTGTCTTCTTCATATTTCAAAGGTCAAAAACAGAAACATTCATAAAAATGTAGACTTGTACAACCCATGATTTGTAAATAAATACACTTCTGTGTGCATTTAAGATTAAAATATTTGGAAGCACACTGTCTTTGCTACTTTTCATCCACTGTCCATTTTACTTGTAATACTCATAATACTTGGATTATTAAAGTATTAAAATGGCTTTTTATGCTAGTCTAATCAGAACAGTTAAAATATTTTTGTGCTTATTTGTAATTTAAAAAAAATCTCAACTATTAAGCTATTAAGTGTATTTCTTAAGTATTAATGTAATTTTGCTTAACCATGTTAACAGGAACAACACTTTATTTTGTAGGTCGTCACCGGATATACTTTGGGCCGTGGGATGTCTTGCCGTCGTTGAGCATCAAGAATCAATTTTCTTAAAAATGGTTAATTATTAAAAACAAAGGTGTTTTCTGACTGTACGTCTGCATTCCTTCTGATGACCAGCAGGGGGCGGGTTCACTTGGCTAAAGTGAGCCAGTTTAGTTTATTAATGTATTTTCATTTATATTCAAGGTTAAAAAGCAAAGCCAATAACGGATACAAAACGTTAATGCCATAATATATTATCAGTCATGACGACTGACCCTGTTCGGACGTATACCAGCATGAATATAATTAACTTAACTGAGAGTAGTTTTGTTGCCAGGGAGACGATATGATTTTATCCTGGAGCTTTTACTCTGAAGGTGCTGGATCTCTTCCGGTTCCTTTTCCGCTCTGTTTTGCTCTGATTTGACGCAGAAGGATGAAGGTTTCCATGATGACAAGTTTAAAAACACCAACATCGGACCAGGCGGGCGCAATAAACCTGCGGCCGAACTAATGTGTTTATCTGCGGCCGCCGCTTCGACGCTCGACCCGTGTGGAGCTCATTTAACCGGCTAACGTCAGCTAAGCAGCTAGCATGAGCTGGCGCTGCTGTTGTTTACATCCAGTCCCGGCGGTGAAGAGGATGAGGATGAGGAAGGTGGTGCTGGGCCTGGAGAGGCGTGCTCGCTAGCCCAGCTCCCAGACTCGGCGGTCGGGGCCCACCCAGGTCGACCATCGGAGGCCAGCTGACGGGTGAGACACTGGTCGGATTCGATCAATTATCGATCCGTTATCAGGCCTGTTAACGTTTCCGGTCACGACATTTACGGGCAATTAATTACCAATAATGACCTTCCGACGGGGAATTACATCCGTCGATGTTACCAGTGTAACAATTTACCAAATTCTGTAAAAAATTAATGAACATATAGAATAAATAGCGTAAGATTAATTTAGCTTTACACATTTAATGAGACGGGAATAATAGTCGTTTTGAATTATGGAAAAAAAAACAAATAATATTGTCCTAAAAATCGGAGTTGCACAGAAAACAACTTGAGTCTGTGTTGGTCCGGCAGGCGTCTGCTCCCTGAGGACTAATCTGAGATTATTTCAGCCCAGATGAGCGAAAACAGCTGCTTGGGTTCAAAATGGTTTCTTTGTTTTGCAGCGATGGAACTTTCCTCTCTGGATCCGCCTCTTCTGGGCGCTGACCTCTCCAAGACCTTCTCAGCGGCGCCTCGGACCTGCAGCCACAGCGGCGCCATGGACCTGGTGAAGCAGCCTGAGTGGTACCACCGGCACCAGCTGGGCTGCGGTCCAGAGACCAGCTCCCCGTTCGGGTGCAGGAGCTCCTCCTCGTACCTGTCCTCGCGACTGCACCCCGAACAGGCTCCGGTCCCCTGCAGGAACGTGGAGCAGCAGCTGTTCCACAGAGTCCAGGGCCGCCGCTGGCTCCAGGGCTGCTACGGACCCGGCAGAACCAGCAGCCCTCCTCCTGAGAGCAGCGGCAGGGACGAGAGCGACAGCGACTCTGACGTCATTTTCCTGGTGTCCTCCCGGGACGAGGCGCTCCTGTGCAGCCCCTTCCTGCAGGACAGTGTGGGCCACATGGTGGCGCCGCTGTCCCCCGCCGCGTCCTCGCTGGACGAAGGTCAGCGGTGCTGCCAGCGAGCCGCCCCGCTCAGCTCGCCCAGTCCGGACAGCTCGTACTCGGAGGAGTCCTCGGACAGCTCGCTGGACGTCCTCCTGCACCGCGCCAGGCCCGTGGTCCTCCTGTCCGAGCTGAGCGCCGTCTACCAGAGCCACGCCCCCTTTAGCCTCCAGGTTTCCAGCGACGACAGCGACGTCATCGAGGTGTCGCTCGCTCACCAGAACGCGGACGGCGGCCGCCTGAGCCGCTCAAGAGACACCGCTCCTCAGAGCGATGAGGACAAGGCTCCGCCCACAGTGGTACGGCACAGCAGCAGAGTCAGGAGCGCCGTCACGGAAACGCCGCCGTGCGTCTGCAGGGCGTCTCGGCTCCGCCTGCAGCGGCGAGCCAAGAACAAGGCGGTGGGAATTTACTACGAAAGCTGCGAGTCTGAGGACGGCCTCGACTTTGCATCCGGCTCGGACGCAGACAAGCCGCCGGCGCCGCTGGAGACGGACAGGAAGTCGCCGCAAACAGCATCCGAAGCGCGGCGGGAAGGGTCCAAGCCCGTCAGCCGCGGCCAAAGCGCGCAGCTGACCAATCAGACGGAAGGAGGGAAAACGGGAGGCGACCAGAGGCAACAAACAGTCGCACCCGAGCGCCGCCGCAACCAAGAGACGGGAAGCAGGAAACCGAGGAGGAGGTGGAGGAAGAAACGGCGCCTGCAGGTGGGGCCGTCGGCCGGATTCTGCGCCAGGGAGCCGGAACTCCGGCTCAGATACGCACAGGTGAAAGAGGAGAAGAAGAGAAAAGCTGGCGGCTTCTGCCCCTTCGTCCACGTGGGCGAGAGGACCTGCGTCATCGTCAACTTCCGGGAGGACGAGGACAGCGTGAGGAGCAGCCCGGCAGCTGGCCGCTCCGGTCCGCCTTCCGTTCCAGGCTTTGTTCCCACCACGTCCTGCTTCCAGCCCTGCCGCTGCTCCTCAGACGGCGGGCGTCAGGCGGCGCAGCTGTGCTGCCTCTGCGGCCAGACGGCCAACGCCATGGGCCTCGGCGACCTTCACGGTCCCTACAGACCCGCGAGCCCGTCCAGGACCCGCCAGAACCAGAAGGCTTGGGCTGAGGGTGACGGCGTTTGCAAGGCTTCCGTGGAGGAAGGCGCGTGCGCTTCTCCCCCGAAGGCGCCTCCGGAGCTCTGGGTCCACGAGGACTGCGGGATCTGGGCCGCCGGCGTCTTCCTGGTCAGGGGGAGGCTGTACGGCCTGGAGGAGGCGGCCCGACTGGCGCAGGAAACGGTGAGCCAGCCCAAAGAAACAATCTGGAAAAGGGGCGGAGCTACAGTCGCTTCCAAGAAACTCACCTGTTTCCAGTAACCCCTTCACCTGTGTTTGCCCCTTTCAGGTGTGCTCCGTGTGCCAACAGGCTGGTGCAATTATGGGATGTTTCCTGAAGTCCTGCCCCAAAAGTTTTCACTACAGATGTGCCATTCAGTCAGGTAACGCCTGCACGTGCACCTCTGAGCCCTTATTTAGCCTTTATCTGTGTTTTAAATGAGTGTGTGTGTGTGTGTGTGTGTGTGTGTGTGTGTGTCTTTCAGGTTGTGTGTTGAATGAAGACAACTTCTCAGTTCGATGTTCAGAGCACAAGGTAACAACCACGTGTGTAATGACCTGAGTGTCCTGTAGGTGTCACTATTGCGAGCTGTCGATCAATAGTAATTTAACATTAAATGACATTTTCAGAACTTTAACATCTTTTGCTGCTGTTTGTATCTAACAGAGCAAAATGTGGACGAGCAGGCGGCGCAAGAGATGACCTGACAGATTAAAGAAGGGTAAAAACATCACATCCTGGGATTAATGACCACGTTAAAACTGACAAACCAAACTTGACCTGACTTGTTTGTGTGTTTCAGAGTCTCCTCAGGGTCGGACATGATCTTCACTGTCTCTCCGCTGCAGTTTTCTAACACTGACGTGTGTGTGTGTGTGTGTGTGTGTGTTTACAGAAGCTGTGTCACATGTAACCATCAGAAAGTAACCCTGAAAGTACACTGGGTGCGGCTCCGCAACAAGCTAGCACAAGGCATCGCGTGCGGGACAGGAAGTCGGGTGCGAAGAAAATAAAACATCGGGGAAATTGTCAAAATAAAAGGTCCCGTATTTAGGGTTAGGGTTATCTCACAGTCATTTTAGACGAGGGCGAAGAAAGACTCGCCATCGAAGTACGAAGCCATACCACTGTTTTTGACGCCTTTTTAGAAGGATAATATAAAAAAGACATAGAAATCGATTCCAGAAGCAAGAGGAGTGAATGTTTAGTCGCTGTCTTTAAACGCATTCCGTGTATTTTCGGGGTTATAATAATAATAATTATTATTATTATTATTATTATAATAATTATTATTATTAGGGTTAAACTGAGCTTTCCTGATCGTCTCCATACATTTTCTGTTTTCTGTCTTTATTTTTGCTGCTGCTGAAACTTGAGTTTGATTTAATCTATCAGTTTATGTTTGTCTACATGTAGAGTTTAATAATTTGCACAAATGTAGATGAATAATCCTGCTGAAGTCACATCTTCTTCCCTGATTTTGGACCAATCAGAGCCCAGGTTTTGTTTGCCCTCTCACATAAATACAGGATTAGATTAAATTAGATTGGTATAATCCTGTAAGAATTCAGAATAATTATAACTCAAACAGAAGCTGGAGCTTGATGTAATATATTTAAACAAATATTAAACAAATATGTATTTTTTTTTCTGGCAAACATGAATAATTTATGTTCAATAAACTTGTTAAATGGGTCTGAGTTGATGTTGAAGGACCTGAAAGAGCCGGAAACCATCAGTGGTCCCTGAACCGACACCAGTTCCCTGAACTGGTTTTGGCCACTTTGGTTAAAGGTGACTGAAAAACAGCACAACTGGTTTCAATTTTATTATCTGACAAATAAATGTCACTTCATTATCAAAGGCTTAACTTAGTTAACCAAGTTCTTTCCTGTTTATTTTAATAACCTCGTCTCAGACACGTGACCCACGACCGCCACGCGACCGCCTTTCTGTTTGAGCTCTGCTGTTCCGTGTGCCGTCCAGCAGGGGGCGCCGTGAATCAACAATCCGAGCGGTCGCGGTTAAAACTTCCAGCTCTTTGAACGTGCGTGATCATTTAAGGTGTTTATCTGCGTTCCAACAAGTATTGGAATGTTAAACAGAGAGAAGTTAGATTCTGCTAAGAGGTGAATGTTGTTTGAGGTCATTTTCTTAAAGACGTGAGCCCAGATTTGACCGCAGGAAGTAAAAGTCAGAAAGCTCCTGACAGGATTTCCTGTCTTTGGAACGTGTCCTCCTGGAATAAAAGATAAATGTTCTGACGGACGAGCTCAGTGAGTCAACCTGAGTCACGCTGGCTGATTTACTGAAATAGTTTACATTCATGACAGCTAAAGAGCTGTTTGTTTCAGAGCTGCACAACGTCGTGAAAATGGCTTTTAAAAGCGTTAAACTGAACTAAAAGAACAGAATCAACGTTCATTTCAGTGGGTCTGTTGACTGAAATGGTTCCTGGCCCAAATCCACGATTCTGCACAAGTCCAGGTCAGGATGAAGGTGTGGAAAGCTTTAAAACTCGCAACGTTTCCGCTCTGATCATTAGCTGCTGCAGTCAGCAGCTCCAGGCCTGCTTTACACTGCTGTGTGTGTGTGTGTGTGGTGCCCTGCAGACACTCAGCTGTGCAGTTTGTGTTGGGCTCAGTGGAAAGTGGCCGACTGCTGTTAACCACAGCGGCTATAAAAAGCTGCCGGTGGCGTCCGCGGTGACACACCCAGCACCCCCACCCAGCACCCCCACCCAGCTGGAGTCCAGCTGCACGGCTGCTGCCAGCCTGCCAACGCTGCACCGGCTGCTATTGTCTTCCTGAACCCGCCTGGTCCCAGTTTGAAGTGCTGCTTCCTGGTTTTGAACTGGTTTTCTGTTCTGCACCATCACAGGTCAACAACCTTCGCCAGGCGCAGACACACTGCCGTCTCCATGGAGACACTGTTGACGACTGGTCCCGAGTTTGCAGTAGCACCGAGCGCAGGTGAAACCAAACGTTTTTGTCCGTTTGTCCGGATTAGTTTGGTTTTAATCACTTCTTTGAGTCTCTTCGGCCATTTTGAGTTTGCGTCTGAGGCGGAAGCCAGAACGTCAGAACCGCCACTTCATGAAAGCAAAGAGCCGTTTCTGGACGACCTGGACTCTTCAGGACGTCCAACATCCGGGTAAAATAATTCTGATCGTTTTTATTGCTGAAAATCTCTGGAATTTTACAAAAGACAGAATCTTACCTGAAATACTGAAAATAGTTTCTGTTGCTTGTACAAAGAAGGATTTAGTGACAAACAACAGCGATGAAGGTATTTTTTACAGTGTCAAATCTTTTGTCCTTAAATATGGCGTCTTAGGACACGAGCGGGCAGCCGGACCGGTTGGGTCCCGGTTCTCAGAGTTAGTTTAGGGGAACCTGAAAGGCTTCCAGTCTAGCGTGTTGGTCCAAACATCTGCAGCTGTGAGTCTGTTTGCTTCGCTCCGAGCAGACGTCCTTCTTCTGACTGCACCTCGCGGCTCCGCCCTCGCGGCCCCGCCCTCGTGGCTCCGCCCTCACGGCTCCGCCCTCAGCACGCCGTGGAGGACCTGCTGCTGGTGCTCGGGTCCATCTTGGCCACCAGCAGGCGGAGAGAATCTCCCGAAGATCGAATCAGCTCCCGGCCTCTGAGGCAGAAGAGCAGAGCCGTGAGCGGCAGTCGTGCACAGATCCTGGCCCCGCACGTGCACAGATACTCACGCGTGGTACTCCAGACCCACCAGGCTGACGCCGTTCACAGCCAGGATCCGGTCGCCCGTTCTCAGCCTGTGACACTGAGCCGCGGGCGAACCCGGGACCAGCGACTTGACGTAGACGCCGCTCATCCTCAGCTGTGTTTTCTGAGGGTGAGCGAGAGAACGATGAAGGTGCGTCACATCAAAAGCTGGAGAGCTGCAGGCGTCTCACCATCCCGTCCACCAGCGCCAGGCCCAGCCCGTGAGCTCCTCTGCGCAGCTCCACAGTGAACACCTCCTGGTCCTCCTCCTCTTCCTCGTCCTTGACTTCCACTTCCTCCTTCTTCCACTCAGCAAAGCCCCTGCCTGCAAACACAGAAAAGCCATCTGAAAGAGGAGGTGAGGTCCGGATCTGATCCAGATCAGCTCAGGGATCAGCAAAGGTGCTCAAACGTCCTCGTTCGTCAGAAAACCCAGGATCAGCTGCTCATCAGGCAGATTACCTGAGCGCTAATTTGGGCTAGCACGCTGCAGCGCCCTCACTTTTCCCAGCATGCATCTGGGCGGAACAAAGCTGCTGCCTCAGATTCCACACACCAACCCAGCTGGAAACTCCCATGACGGGCTGGAGGCTGCTCCTCTCTCCTGGCATCACCACCTCGCTGCCAGATTAAGGGATTAGCAGCTATCAGAATAACGCTAGCTGTTAGCCAAAGTGCACAGAGGTCGGAGGTCAGCGAGCGGCTCTGAACCGCAGCAGGTTCGGGCGCAGGCTAGCGCGCTGCGAGGCTGCTAGCCGGTTAGCTTTCACCGTAATCAAAGCCACTGTGATCAAAGACGGCGAACACAGCCGAGCGGCCAATGAGAGCGCAGAGCGGGTAAATCCTGCAGCGTGAAGCCCTTCAGGGCCGGGAGAGGCTCGGCAGGGGTCCGTTAACTACAGGAACCTCTGAGGGGCCAGCATCTGGACCCCCCCCAGAAGAAAGAACTCCGCCGGAGGAAGCGCCGTTGTAGCCCCGCCCACACAGACGCCGCTTCCTTGTGAAGCTGAAGGTGATGATGTCATCGCTGGACTCAGGTTCTACCTTTGTGCTGCTGGCGCGCTCCCTCCCTGGTGTGGGCCTCGGCCTCGGCCAGCTCGCTGCCCTGCGGCGTGTTGGGCGGGGTCAGCAGGCAGGAAGGGTCCAGGGCCAGGCTCTTGTGGCCCAGGTCCGCCTGGCCAGGGAGCGAGTTCTGCAGCTCCAGACTCTTCAGCTTCTGCGTCAGGACCGCCTCGCAGCCGCTCAGGTCCGAGCCTCGGTCCACCTCAGGGGACGGGCAGGTCCCTGGGTCAGAGCCCGCCCGACAGGTGGAGGTGGAGCTCGCAGCCTGGCCGGCGGCAGTCTGCACACATAAAGCCCATCAGTACCAGACACGCTTCCTGAACAGGGCTGAGCTCCTTACCTGCTCCTCCACGCCGCGCTCGGCTCCACCCTCTCTGCGGGGTAGGCGGCGGACGAACGCCTGCAGACGGCGGAGCTGCAGGAGCAGAGCGGGCTCCACGGTGGCGCTACGCAGCTCCAGCTGGAAGCTGCTGCTGGGCAGGATGAGCGGCGGATGGCGGTCGAAGCTCTCCAAGATGTCTCCTGCAGGGAGGGAGGGAGAGAATGCTACGTCATCCTGGACCCTGGACTCTGGACTGGAATCTAGACTGGCTGGACTGGAATCGACTGGACTGGACTGGACTCTGGACTCTGGACTGACTGGACTGGAGTGACTGGACTGGACTCTGGACTGGACTATGGACTGTCTGGACTGGAATCTAGACTGGCTGGACTGGAATCGACTGGACTGGAGTGACTGGACTGGACTCTGGACTGGACTGACTAGAGTGACTGGACTGGACTGACTGGAGTGACTGGACTGGACTGACTGGACTGTGGACTGGCTGGACTGGAATCGACTGGACTCTGGACTGGAGTCTGGACTGGACTGGACTGACTGGACTGGACTGTCCCTGCTCTCACCTGTCCTGACGGCGTCCTGGGCCTCCGCCGGCGATGGCGTCCAGCTGCTGGGGTAGACCTTACTGGAGCTGTATTCTCTCAGAACGTGATGAAGCTGCGCCGGATTCAAGGCTGAAAACTCCGCCCTGAGAGACGTCCACGACGCCTGGGTGGACGGGAGAGAGAGCGGATGTCCCATCACGTAACCATACGAGGTCAGGAGTGTTTAAAGAGCTCCGGAGCTTTAGAACACAGCTCCAGAGGAAGAGTCAACGATTTCCTGTCATAAATGTGTCCCTGCTTCCTCCTGCGTGTCGTAACGATGGTTGTTGTTCCAGAAAAGTGCTCTGTGTGACTGTTGCAGGTCAAAGGTTAAACACGTGAACAACAGAAGGCAGAAGTGAAAGTGGCAGCATCTCCGCCCTGCTCTGGCCAACCTGAGCTCATCTTTAAATGTTGCTTCTAAATGTCGTAAACGTTTGTTATGTCTGGGTTCGATTCTCTTAAAAAAGGCATCTTTGTCCGCAACTGCTGACGACACAGACCCAACCGCATCCCACGTCTGTAAACATCCACAAATACACCAGCATGACCACATACCAGGCCAGTGGACGCCAAACCAGCAACTTCCTGAAAGCCGTCCAATCCGCTCGCACCACTGTGGCACGAGGGCCAATCACAGCCCGCTACTGCTGAGGCCTCAGGAACGAGCTGAGATCACAGATACAACTGACCTCCGCCCTCAGGCCCCGCCCCTCCAGAGCCATCCTCCTATATAAGGCAACAGCTGCACGCGATGACATCACTTCCTGCGCGTGTTTCCAGGTGAAGTGAATGTGTGAATCAGCTTTGAGTGAACCTCCTCTGGAGCCTAAACAGGATTACAGGCTGAAACGGGCCTATTTCAGGAAGGATTAGCGTTACGCTGGCGGGATGACACAGCCAGCGTGGAACTACAAACCCAAACAACCGTCCCGAGAAGGCTGGAGCGACTTTCAGCCGAGGCTGCTGAAGGTGCTAAAGGATGGATGGATGGACGCTGCCAGCAGCTCCAGGAGAAACAGGCGACCTCTGACCTGCAGGAGCGTCTCTTTGGGCGTGGCCAGCAGATTAACGGCTGCGGACAGCTTCTGGAAGAACTGGGTGGCCAGCTCGCCTAGACCGATGCTCTGGAACCAGTCCATCATCAGGTCCAGGTTGGCCCGGATCTGGACACCTCGGGACCACTGGTAGAAGCCCGCCACAGAACCTGGAGAACAAAGAATGAAGATGAGACCGAGGTTAAGTTATGCTGACGTTAGCCTGCTAACATGCTAACGGTAAAAGGGTCTTTCAGTTAAATTCAGTGGTCAGGGCTGACCTCTCTCCATGAGAGCGTTGAACATGGAGGCATTGATGAAGAAGAACAGGTAGGCGCAGAGCTGCAGCGAGATGTCCGGGTGCACCTGGAAGGCCTTGGCCAGTTTCAAGGTTTCCTTCAGCACCTCCAGGATGCTGCTGAGCCCATCGGGCAGCCGCAGCTGACCGCCCTCTGAGAAAGGGTTGCCCTCCAGCAGCCCGGGCAGCGCCGGGTACATGCTCTGAGGAGACAGGTCAAAGGTCACACACACACACACACACACACACACACACACACACAGGAAACCGCTGCGAGGCAGCGACGGATCCTTTTATCTCTTTAAGAGCTAAAGGCGACACTGAGACAACAGGCCCGTCGACGGTTCACACGGGGGCTCCGTTTAAGGGCATCAGTGTGTTTCCATGGAGACTGGACTGTAAATTCTTTCAGCGACATGTGACAGGAAGTTAACAGGATGCGCTGGGCCTGACTTCCTTTTGCTGTGGGTGTTTCTGCAGGAAACAGAGCCGCGGCCAGAGAAAGACTGTCAGCCAAACCGGGACCAGCCCTCAGGAACGAGGTGTCAGCAGCGTTCAGAGAGGAGGGTGTGGGTCCTGGAGGGGCGGAAACACGTGTTCCCGCTTCCTTCCCTCGCTTCCTCTGACAGCGAGCCTCCAGGCCGCTGCTGCTCTTCAGGATGGTGAGATCATCTTCAGACCTTCCTTTGTCACCTCTGATGGTTAGGGTCAGGCTGGGTCAAGCTGGCGTCTCCTAGCATAGAGGCTCACGCAGACCTTCATGTCTGGTGGAGGCGTCGCCGTATCTCAGACCTGCGCTAGTGGAAAGGTCGCTGCTCTCACTATGTGGCGGGCTCTTCCTGACTGTTTCCATCAGTTACTGTGTTTTCTGTCTGGACCAGGCTCAATCTAAACAGAACGTGGCGTCTCCACGGCCTGAACTTCCTGTTTGGGGTGTGAGCGAGCTCTGATTGGCTGACCTTGGTCAGGTAGTAGACGGACTGCTGGAAGGTGAACATGATGACTTCCTCCAGAACCGTCATGGCTTCCTCACAGGCTGTCTGAGTGGACAGCATCTCCGAGTGGAGCAGACCTGAACACACACACACACACACACACACACACACACAGAGGTGAAGGAGCCCGCTGCAGGTGAGGCAGCTGCGTGGAGCCTCGGCCCACCTTGGTCCTGCTGCTCCCGCCTGCAGAGCAGCAGCTGAGGGACGTGGTGCTGGATGAAGTGCAGCAGCTCGATGGAGTTGGCCATCCACAGCAGCAGAGGCTGCAGACCTGGGACCAGCTGCTCCATGCTGAGCACCTGCAGGAGTCCTGGCTGCCCGTCCCCACACGCCCTGGCAGGAAAAGCAGAGGCATGAGACTCCTCGGAGGACTTCCCTCCATGGTTCTGGCCCTGCTTCGGTTCTGGAAGGTTCAGAGGTCTTACAGCTCGGGCTGGGTTGCTGCCAGCTCTTTTGTCTTCTCCTGAAGGAGGGAGAACATCGGTTATTCCACTGGGACCAGAGGGACATTGGGAGGGTTGGGGGGGGTCAGCCTTACCCATGTGATCAGCTGGATCTGGCTGGCGATGCGGAGCAGCAGCTGCCTGAGCTGAGTCAGCTGGAAGGTGGCGGCTGAGTGCTGGATGCACACCATCAGCAGGAACGCTGGAGTCAGCTTGGCCTCGTCTGCGCTGGGCTCCAACCTTCTCAGGATCTCCTGCAGGACCTGCTCCTCCTGCTCCAGCTCATAGCTCAGCAGAGAGGCGCCGCTCAGCTCCCTCCAGCGGGGCAGGAAAGGCCTTCGCCGCGGCTCCTTCTCCGTGACGGCGGAGCCGCAGGAGGAGCACGCTTTGGAGTCTGGACAGAGCGTGGTGGTCCAGGGCGGAGCCTGGAGGCGTCCCGAGGGGCTGGTCGGATCCTTGAAGAGGAACAGGTAGTGCTGGCCCAGCCCCACCAGGTCTCCAGGGCTCAGCTCCACCTCCTCCTGAAGGCGGAGGCCATTTCTGGTGACGGGAGCGCCGTGGAGGGGCTTCAGCACGGTCACGGTCTTCCTGTGGTCCCCTGAGGGGGACTGCACGTTGTCCAGGCGTCTGATGCAGCAGTGCTGCGGCAGAACGTCCGGAGCGTACAGAAGGATGTCCACCTTCAGCCTGTCCTCGTCCTCGCCGTGGCAGTGTTCTCTGCAGCAGCCAAAGATGGTGGACGTCCCACTCATCAGGTAGACCACAAAGTCCTGCAAAGACACCGGTCGTGTCCCGGTCAGCGAGAGACAAACAGGCAGGTCAGTGTCCTCTGGAGTGAAATAAGAAAAAAAGCACAAATCTCATTTTGGATCAGAAGAGCTAAACTGGTCACGGTGGTTTTAATGAACTGGGGACAGAACAGCCAGCTCTGTCCAGGCAAGACGGACAAGAATGGAAGGGATTAGGACACGGCTCAATCCTGGACCTGAAGGTCACGTTTCAGGGGACTTCTGAGTCTTCTTGGATCAGATTCTAATCAGATTGGGGCTTTGCTGAAGCTGACTGGAGTTATCTGACCTTTCTAATGACGTACAGAGACAGCTGACCTCTGCTGATGGAGGTCGGTGGAGACAGGACGGAGGACAAGCCCAGAACGCCCCCGACATCCCGCTGCTGGCGTTCAGCCTGTTTCTGCACGCTCAGCACATCTCCTGCAGCCTGGGTGAACACTAATCCCTGCTCTCTGACAGACCCAGCAACAGACTGGGAACACTGGGAGGGGGCAGCACGCCAGTCACTCTGTCCCCCAGAGTGGCCTGAGATTAGGCTGTGGCTGCCCCTCCCCCTCGGGGCTGTAATCAGGTCTACACTCACTTCCTGACTTCCGCCCCTCCCTCCCGGCTGGATGAGAACCTCCTTCCCGCTCGGAGGAATCCTCTACCACTGTCTCGGTTTAGCCCCTCCCACTTCCTCCTCACCTGCCGGTGGTTGTAGCCCTGCAGAAGCAGGAAGTAGGGGAAGTCAAACGGAGGGTGGATGGAGTACTGGGTGGTGTTGTCATCGCTGCTCTCCGTCTCCTCCTTCTCCGTGCCCAGCTGCAGCGCCTCCTTGTCGGCCTCGGCTTGGGGATCCTCCCTCGGGGCGCCCTGCTGGGCCCGACTGGCCTCCTTCCCCATGCTCATCAGATCCATCTCGCTCAGACTCCTCCAGATGCCCAGCGCCTCCACCTGCTCGCTGCTGCCATCCACAAACAGCGAGGCCACCCTGGAGCGGCTCTTCTGCAGCTTTCGGGCCTGAGCGTTGATGCCTGGACGGCAGGAGGACACGACGCTCGTTAATTCAGCCCCGACAGCCGATCTGGAACTTTTCACTATCTTTGTGCAGCTTATTAACCTTATTCACATTATTTAACACCTTTTGTGGCCCGAAAACGTGTTTTAAGAGAATCCATAAATCCATTTTGCCAGAAGTGGACCGATACTGAACTCCCCCGGAGTCAGACGTTAGCGTTAGCGTTAGCTTGCAACCATGACTGCAGAAAAGAGAGGAAACCAGCGCGGAAGGTGGGCTGTGAGCGGGAACTCGGATCGTCTGACGCAACACAAACAGCATTCAGCTCGTCAGGAGCCATTAAGCGCTCTGGAATGTCCGCAGGCTGCTGCTCCTATCAGCTGTGGAAACGAGCGCTCAGCATATCGCTCAGCACGAGCGTGACGGACAAGCTCTGAGGCTGAAGCCTGTTGGTTTCAGCCTGGAGGCCCGTTTGCATCATCAGAACCACAATTATTCATGTGGCAACAACTAATGTGCACGCTAGCTATCTCAGCGGAGGCTCGGTGGCACAGTCAGAGAACAGAAGGGATTAATACTCAGAATTAGCACATCAAGCTTAATCTCATGTCCACACTTACACAAAACGTAGACACTCACCTAAACAAACACAGAGCACTAATCTGCTTTAAATCCTTCTTTGAAGATTTTGTATCACTAAGTAATTAAACATCAGAGCAGATGGTAATGACGTGGAGTACCCCAGGGTTCCATTTCAGGGCCTCCTTTGTTTACATCTACGCTGAACTACTCTCACTAGCTCAGATCAGTTAACGTGGTTACTATGATAATTATTCTGATGACAATATACAAGGATTAGAGTAAAAACATACACAACAAGCTAAATGAGGTTCAGAGACGTTTTGTTCTGCGTGCAGTTTTTTTTTTAGTTTTATATATTATTTATGTGTCGGTGTTAAATTTGTTGTTTGAATTGTTGTGTTTTATCAAAGGGTTAAAGGTAAAATCAGTGACGCTTTTTTTTCCTTTAGTACAGAAACAACAGCCATAAGCGCCAGAGTCAACGGGCAGCAGGAAGGGAATTCTGACAGGAAGAGCAGCAGAGCGGCGAGCGACCACAAACTGGCAGCCAAGCCTCAGTGGGAGGAGCCACCATGGTTCTCAGGGCCTTTAATGGGCCCCCACAACAAAGCAGAGATAAAAGTGTGGCTGATGACCTCCTCTGTCCCTCACCGAAGCTTTTGTTTGCCCCCGACCTCTCACACGCAGCCGTCTCGCTGCTCCAGCCGCTGATTAGCTGCACAATAAGTTAGCAATCACAGGAGCATAATGACTCGGCATGGCTCCGCCTCTGAGGCCTGCTGATTGATCAGCCAGGCAGGAAGAAGGCGGGTCGGTGGGAGCGTACCTGCTGTGACCGTGTCTTGCTCTCTTAAACTCTGCGCCTCTATGCTAGCTCGCAGCTGGATTTCAAAGCGGCGGGAGAAACCATCTTTGGGCTTCCACAGGGACTGCAGCACCAGGGGCTTCTCGTGGTCCGCCACTACACGGAAACACTCCCGCCTCCACAGGTTGTCTGCACCCGTCTGACCGATGACATCACAGAGCACGTAGTCGTTGGTGTCTTCTTTCTCCAGGCAGTATCTTAATGACAGAAGACAGAATTATCACATGAGGACACCCAGACGCACAAAATGATTAGCTGCATCCGAGGCCTGCCGCCGACATGACCAGTAAAACCACTGGTTCACATTCCAGTTTCTATCTGTGCTCCAAGGTCAGCGCCTGCAGTACCACTGGAAATCATGGGGGCAGCGTTGAGTCTTACGGCCAGTGAGATTCAAAGGAGACGAATGAGTTTTAGTGCAAACTGGAGTGATGTTTCCTTCCAAATGTGCTCGTTCAACGAGTCAACGGGTGACGGAACCGAGCATTAGCGCAGTACGCGCAACGCATTTACGAGGGGAGTTGCGTTGTATCGCTTCATACGTGCAAACCTGCTTCAACGTGATGAAGGAACACAAAATCTTTCTTTTCTATGGAGCTGTGACCGCCGCCTTGTTTATGCTCACCTCTCCAGGGCCTCTCTGACGAGCTCTTTGGCGCTGGACTGCGTGGTGGCGAGCACGCTCTTGTAGTTCGTCCCCTCGCAGATGTCACTGCCGAAGATCTTCAGGACGCCTGGTACCGACATCTGGCTGGACAGCTCGGCAGGGTCGTCTGTGGTCTGCAGGTCACCGGACATGGCCCGGCCCCGCCGCCCCCCACTGTCCCGCAGGTTGGGGCTTTGGTTGAAAACAGTAGAAAATCTGTTATTGTGGCGGCGGATTTTGCTCTTGGCCGGCTGCCGGACACAAACGCTCTCTGAGGAACGGACGGTGCTGTCGGAGTGTGTCGACCTGAGGACAAACACAAGACGGTCAGAAATCTGGACTAAAAAAAAAACTGCATCAGGTTAAAATCTGTCAAAGTTTTACGTGACTGCTAAACAAACCAATCTGGTCATTACACAGTTTTAAAGTTTAATATTTTAAACATTTGATTTAGTCGTTGACTTTTGAACATGAAGAGAAAAGAAAGGAGGAAAAATTCGATTACTGGATCGTTTATGTTCCTTTAAGAGGGAAAGCACAGAGACGTGAATAAATTAATTCACGCATTTAAGGAGTAGGAACTGTTTTATACACACAGCGGAAATCAAATAAATCCAACAACAAAAAAAAGGATGAAATGCTCTGGAATTACAGACTGATTCCTTCTGAATTATTAGCATTAAAATAAGGTTTTAGCTGGAAGCAGAGCTGCTTCCAAACACGCTTATGCCAGTGTAAATATAAATGTCAGATTACGGTGTAAAACCTCCGAAATCGGCCGCTTCTCCTTTAGACTTACTGGAGAGATCCATTGCTGGGTTTCCTGCCCAGTTTTCCCAGTTTCTTCTTTGGTGAGCGGATGATTAAGCCCACAGGAAAGTTGAGTGTTTGTTTCTGACTGCTTCTCTCCTCTGAAATCATCCTGGATTTTTAGATCACCTGAACGCAGCACAACCAGCGATAATTAGCATTCTAGCTAACAGAGATGTTTGGAAAATAACGGGACGATTCCAGGAAGAAGGAGCAATTCCTGCTCCCGCAAACCCCGCAAAAAAGAAAAAAGTAAGAGCTGTATGACTGCTCCAGTCAGAACTCTGGATCCATGAGACAAACTGACGGTCTTACACCAAATATTAGCTGGACTTTAATGACATTCCGACGCAAATTAAAATAAAAGGCAGGTGAAGGAAAAAGTTCCAAACGAAATCACTTCTCTGGGAGAGAAAATCCAGCACTGAGCGGGAGAAAAGACAGAAAAACCTGCGCCTTCACACACGCTTGGTCCAGCAGTGACGGGACAACCGAGAGCCGACGCCGGTCCATGGTGACCTGAAGTCCGCCGAGAGCTTCGCTCCCTTCGCTCCGAGAGCGCGAGGCGGGGAACAACCTGCTGCTGACGTCAGAGGCGCGGTAGTGCGCGCGCCCATAGTTAGCGCTTACCGGGCGCCCCCCGGTGGCTAGTTGGAGTATAGCGCCCTCCATTTTTTTCCCCGTTTTCTTTCCTAGTTCATTGTCCGTCTCTTTCTTTTATCGCCTGTATTTTCACCAACATGTCCAAAATTATCACATCAACTTTTAGTTTAGGGGAAATCTCCTGGCGTATTCAGGAAATTTCCAGTTCTGTAAAATCTCGATATTCTGGATTTGAACAGGCAGATTTTGACTTCCTTTTTAATTAGTTAATTTAAAAGATTCTCTACACACAAAAATATAAGGTGAACAACAGACTGAAGTTATAAAGTACTTCATAGCCTAATAAAATCAGTAAGTGAAATAAAGATGATTAAAAAGGATCTCAGACAAGAAATTCCTTTATAATGCATATCCACGCCGAGTCTGTCCTCTAGTATTCATAATGATGACCTACAATTCTACACAGTTGAGTGTAGAAAACAAATGAACACAAATTCACATAAAAAACACAAAGATTAAAACAAGGACGTATTAAAGGACTGCAAGGTACACTTTTCATGGGATTCTCTATTTTCGCCCAGTAAGTCACCTGTATAAAGTCTGGTTTTACTCTAGGTTTCACTGACGTTCTTCACTGATTTTTTCTTAGCCATCCTAAGGTTTCTTTCTGACCCAAGTGTGACTGTAAAAACCTGGAAGAACAGTTGACTTTCCTCTGACCGGACTCAGTTTTTAATGGATGTATTGATTTTGAGGTCAAACGTCTCTGAATAATTCTTACATGAACTTCAGTTAGGCACAAATATATTTCTGCATCTTATTCTTTGTTCTGCATGTGGACCGTTTTGAATTTGAACTGAAGAATGCTTTAAAGGTTGCGAGTTGCCTGACTAGTGTGTCTGCAGAGGCTTCGACAGGCTGTTGTTGCAGGCTGCAGGTGGAAGCGGATGTGGAGCTGCAGCAGCACAGAATCAGGTCACACGCTGCTCTGCTGCACAAGCACAGTTACTTCAACACTATTACAGCCTTCAGTTTCAACGTTTTCAGGCTGAACCGTTTAAACATCACAAGTCTTTTAATTGTGCAGGTTATTTTTCTCTCTTATTCGAGTATAATATTGAAACTTGGCTCAGGTTCTTTTTCATAGTAAAAGCACATCTTCAGATTAAGTTTCTGCTGATCTACAGACTCAAACATGCACCTTTGTGAGAGCCACTCATCTGATTTAAGCTTCCTCTGATAGACTTATTTACAGCTAATTTACAGCAGAGCAGTAATTCCTGGTGACAGGAGATACAAATCTTACACTTTCAGAGAGGAAACACAGTCAAGAAGGTTTTTACGAGAAAAATACTTCATATTCTTTCTGAATTTCACATCCGGACGCAAGGCCAGATCCGTGGACTGACTTTTACATGTTTGCGTAACAGCTAGCCTGGTTTTGATCAATAAAATCAATGAATAGAGATGAAATATTCATCACGATTGAGACAGATTTAAGTGCTACCAGTTTAAAATGAACTAAAGTGAAGTTTCTTTTGAATTAAACCAATTAACACAATACAAAGATATTTGGTTCTTTGGAGACTCTAAATTTCTATCCAACTGTGTGAAAATGATGCAAAAATAGGAGTTTCTCTACCAGAAACCCTCACAGACTTAGTAAACAAAATAAACACAGTTTGAACATTTACATGAGCCATTAAGTTATCACAGCTGTTTTTAGTCATTTTCCTGTAAAATACTTCCTGTTCTATTAACTTTTGGTTTAAGCTGATTAATCAAGTTTGTTTGTAAAAATAAAACCCCAACATTTCATTTTGGATTTAAAAAAATTAAAGTGTGTGTGCGAGTGTTGGGGGCGGTGTTTTGCATCGCGGAAGGATACACGCAATCACTGACCGGTGCTCCGGCGGCATCGTCACCAGCAGCGCAGCAGCGGAGGATCTGCGGCCGACAGTCGACGCCGATCTTCGGCTTCCACACTCGACTTCAGCCGGTCCTCGGAGCAGGAGCAGCGGGACTCGAACCAGCACCTTCAGCTTGGTTTTAAATATGCCGCCGTGTTGCTGCTTCGGAGGCAGAAAAGAACCAGACACGCAATAAACCTAGAGGAGAAAATGTGAGTCAAAAGTCTGCATTTTAAACGTCGAGACTTCCTAAAACTGATTTCAGTCCTCTTCCTCTTTCTCACTTTCTACGGTCATCCCGCATTTAAAAATATACACATATATATATTTATTTTTAAATGAATCTGACCCTTTTGGAGATTGTTTCTGCACCAACTCCAACGTGTGAAAGAAAT
Organism: Pao palembangensis; assembly: GCA_015343265.1. Lineage (NCBI taxonomy): Eukaryota > Metazoa > Chordata > Actinopteri > Tetraodontiformes > Tetraodontidae > Pao > Pao palembangensis. Next base: position 21,183,759 of record CM027085.1, on the reverse strand, counting down.
TTAGAATAAAATAGTGAGCGTTTACTTTTAATCTTAGTGATTCGCAGTAAAATGATTTGAATTTTATATTTCTGTTTTTCACGTTTAGCGACATTTTGACCTGATCCTCGTGTCACTGACAGATTTGTGACGATCAAACAGGGTTTCGTAGTTTATAATCCGGATTAAAAAGTTTAGACTTTTCCGAAAGAAGCCAATGATTGACTGAAAAAGCTAATTTAACCTTCATAAAAGTAAGCAGGAGCGGTCTAAATACCAGGCGGTAAATGAGTTCACACCTGCTGAAATGTTTCGTTTGGGGTTTTTTGTTGGTTTACTTTGATTTTTATCAAAGCTCCGCTGGACTTTTATTGTGGAAAGCTCGACAAAAGCCTGAATTCCTCCAGCTGCTTCAGGTCACATTTGATTTTTCCTCTTGATTCCATGAAATGATCCCATTTCCCGTCACGCTGAGTCCTGTTTGTGTGTCAGCAGGTAAACGAGGAAGAGGCTCCTCTGACCTTCCTCATCTAAAAATAGTTTGATTGTCCTTCACTCCGTCAGACTTTTGAGGGTTTTTCCAGTCCGCCAGTTAAGACTGAAGCTGATTTGGTCCAGTCAAACGCAGCCAAGTTTGAATTTTTGAGTCTTTGTCTGCAGAAACGTCCCCAGATCCTCGTCGGTCCAGCTCCGTCCTGATGGAAGCGCAGGGAAAGTATGATTTTACGGCCACCAGTGAGACTGAGCTCAGCTTCAGGAAAGGCGACATCCTGAAGGTGGGCGTGCGAGTCTGGACGGGCTCCTGACCTTTGACCTTTGCGCTCACCCTGCCTGTCTTTGTTCCGCTTTAGATTCTGAGCCCGCAGGACGACTGGTTCAGAGCTGAGATGAACGGACAGGAAGGATTCGTTCCACAGAACTACATCGAGATCCAGACTCCCCGGTGAGAAACTTTCACGTTTCCTCTCATTTCCGGCTCTTTTAAAGTCGCCGGCGCAGAAAGCTGATCCGTCTGAAGAGCGCTTTTTGCCAACTGCTGACGGATTCATCAGAAAAGCCTCCCGCTTGTTTCAGACGCTGTTAGCATCGTTTAGATTTAGCTGCAGCAGCGACTTGGGAGTTGATTTTGCTTCAAGCTTTCCGGGTCTGGGCCCGAACATGTCTGGGTGAAGGGGCGTGGCCTCAGCCTGGAGCTTCTTCAGGATGTGATCCACCCTCGAGCCGACCAAATCAGAGACATCATTTCTGGACTAAACGAGCTCCTGTCGCCAGCTGCAAGGGCCGTTAGCCGCCAGCGAGCCTCAGGAGTTCTGACCAGTGATCAGAGCTGCGGCTCCCACGTGACCTCAGCCGATCTGGACCGGTGGGAACTCTCACCCACACGTTCAGACCGAAGACCAGAGGTTTGAAAAGACCTTAAAAGACGGAAAGAAGAAAAAGGAAAAAGTTCTCTGCTGTTCTTGGATTGGTGCTTTGGTCTAATTCTGGAGGACCTGCTGAACGGAGCCGGACAGTTCTGGGTCTGGGAGCATCAGGATGCCTTTTGTTGTCTGTTGTCTCAGCACATCTGTAGGCGTTTGTGGTTTCAACCACAATCAGTACTTCCTCTGTTTGTGTGTAGGTGGTTTCAGGAGAACGCCAGTCGCAGCGCTGCAGAGGAGCTCCTGAGGCACAAAGGCGTGGGAGAGTTTGTGATCCGAGGCTGCCAGAGCAGCCCCGGAGAGTTCTCCATCTCTGTCAGGTGGGAGGAAAAACAAGTCCACGCTCCTGAATCGTCACGATTGAGGCCGTAAACGGGCCACATCCGTCCTGCAGGGGTCAAAAACACGCGATGACGCTGCAAACGGAGATGGTGTAGTTCCAGTTGGTGACCAGTGGGTGGAGACAAACAAAGCTGGAAACGGTCGATGTTTGACAAAAGAATTAAAAAATATTCAAAAACAAGAAGTTTAGTTGAATCTAAATGGTCAGGAAGTCCAATTATCTAATCAGTTGTTTTTTTTTTAAGCTCATTATCAATCCAATATTAAAACTTAAGTTAATTATCAGAAATGTTCAAAAATTCTGATTTTGAGGAAAAAAAAAAAAAATACTAAAACCAACAGAAGTGCTTGAGGAAGTGATTTTTCATTTCTGAATCTGTCTGAGAGGGTTTTTAATGACCGGTTTGTGCTGGTGCGGCAGCTGATCTTCCAATTAACAGAGTTTGACCGACGGCGTCTTCCCTCAGACACGAGAGCGACGTCCAGCACTTCAAAGTGATGCGAGACAGCCGAGGCCAGTACTTCCTGTGGTCCGAGAAGTTCACGTCCCTCAACAAGCTGGTGGATTTCTACAGGACCTCGTCCATCTCCAAGACCAGGGAGATCTACCTGAACGACGGAGGCCCCAATATTAAAGTGTCGCCTCTGGTTCAGTCGGTAAGAACAATTTTCACCTGATCTTTTAGCACGAGTAACTTTCATTTTTCTGAACCACCCTTTAACCACCAGCAGCGGCTGAAAGCTGCCGCGTTTTCACCTCTTTGTTCGACTTCCTGTGTTGCAGCAGGTGAAGAGGGGAAGTCTACCTGAGCAGCGGAACGCGGCGGCGACCATCGCGGCTTCACCACGAAGAGCCTCGGACCAGCCACACAACCTCCTGGTGAGCGTTTGACTTTCAGCGACCTTGAGCTCAAGAAGGAAGTTTGATGTTGTTATTGAGTCGTTTATGTCTGCGTTTGTCGCTCCAGGCGAAGCGAGCGGGTCTGGAGGAGCGCGCTCACACCATCGGACACACGGGAAGAAGCAGCCCGGTTAGCGGCGCTCAGCCGCCCCGTCGCAAGTGTGAATCCATGCCCTCCCCTCAGGTCAGCTGAACCCGCCATCAACCTGCTGACAGTCCAACTGCTTCATTACCAAATGAAAACGTGAATTATTCATATTAACTACTCGTGTCCCCCTGGTGGCTGGCTGCGGTGCAGCTCATGAACGCACCCCTGTTAGCAGGTGCATCAAACACTTCTGGTTTCCCACCTGCAGCAGCGATGCGTCCTTGTTTTCGCAGCTTTTATTGCGCTTTTCAGTGTTTGACTGCGGTTCCTCTGCTGTCCTGCAGAGGGCGAACTTGGTGAAGGCGCTCTACGACTTCACTGCCGAAGAAGACGACGAGCTGAGTTTCTGCGCCGGGGACGTCATCGACGTGCTGGACCGCTCTGACGCATCGTGGTGGAAGGGGAGGCTGCGGGGGAACAGCGGACTGTTTCCTGCGAATTACACCACGCAGCTGTGAGAAACACGACCACGACGGAACGACCGCTAACAGCTTTTCAGAAGAACTGTCGTCTCTGCTGACTTCCTGAGATGACTGAGCCACAGGAAGTTTAGAAAACACCAAGACGACGACCGCGTCCCAACACGCCTGTGAGCGTGATCTGATGCAACATCGAGGATCGCAGTCCTGAAACCTCAGTTTTCTACATTTTAAATCAGTTTTTTCTTCTTCTACTCTTTCTTAAAATGTCTTCATCTGCTTTGTTCTGGTTTCAAAACACAAAAGGTTTTTTTTACTGAATTTACAGACATAAATTATTAATTTGAATCAAAGTGAAACGTTTGTCCTCCTTCCTGAAAGCTACGTCAGCGTTTAATTGCTCATGAAAAATCATCCATCGACGCAGAACCGGAGAAAAAGGAAGTCAAACTTTCAAAATAAAAGCTGCTTCCAGGACAGGCTGACGATCGCACTGAACAACTGTTCAACTGACAGTTTAACCGCAAAAATGATTTGATGTGGAATTCCACGGTCGGCATCTGGAGTTGGGAATGACGTCACACCACATTCCCCAAATGAGTCTTGAATGTTGCTGTTGGTTACATGATAGTTGTTTTTTTTATACAGAGATGACGCTAAAATGGCTAATGCTAACACGATACCGAGCTATGAAAGACATCAACTGAAGCAACACCTGAATAAATCCATGTTAAATAAAGTTTAAAGAAGATAAATACAGAATGATTTAAGCATTATGATGCTTTAATTGCTAAAACAACTTTTGGAGGTTGGACTGACGGTAACGATGACAAACTTGTAACTTTATTTTGAAAGGTCAACAGGATATTTCCTCCTAACTTCTTTACCTTGACGACCTCGGAGTTGGCCCCGCCCCCCGCTCCCTCACCTGAGCACCTGGCGTACCTGTCGGTGCTGCCGAGCCGGGAGAAGCGGATCGGCGTGAGGGGGCAAAGGTGTCGGTAATGGCGGAGTCTCAGCTGCGCTGCATGGACGACGAGCACGTCAACGAGAAGATCCCGGAGTCCCGGCCGGAGTTCTACTACAGCGAGGAGCAGCGGGCGGCCCTGGAGCAGCTCCTCCGCAGCGGGGACGGAGCCTTCAAGATGCGGCTGAAGGAGGACAACATCAAGGATTTCCTGTCGGCGCGGGAGGTCAGACTCATCCGGAAAACCTTCCACGAATACAGCACCGACAGCGACTCCGAGGCCGGAGACCGCGACAAGTGCAAGGGCTCCTCCAGCGCCGACTCCGGGGTCCACTCCACCTACTGGCCGCAGATGTCCGACACCGAGGTCCCCGCGCTGGACATCGGCTGGGCGGGCAGCGGCGGCGTCTACAAGGGGGTGACCCGGGTGTCCGTGTACACGCACCCGCCCAAAGAGGCCAGCCCCCACATCAAACAGGTGGTGAGGAGGCTGATCCAGGAGGCGCAGAAGGTAAACAAACAAACAAACAAACAAACAAATCCTTCAGTTTCAGTTGGATCATCTGAGGAATCCAGAGTTTCGCAGCGGATTGGATTATTATCAGATGATACAATCTGACCTGAACAAAAAGCTTAAACTTCTGAGGGAGAGGTGAGAAGTTTCCTGGCCGGGTGTTAAACATGAAGCCCGATTCTGAGAACAAAAGTCCCAATTCTGAGACTGGAGCCTAAAAATCTCGATTTTTCTGTGATTTTCATCGACAAGGACTCTAACGGGGCGTTTTTGTGCTGATCGACGACCTCAACCGATCCTTCTAAAACAACTAAAATGAATATTAAACAGCTAGAAGCAGTATCCTAAACAGACAAAAGGATGTAGAAAAAAAAAAAAAACAGCCTCACCTGGTCAGCACAGGCGCATGATTGGCTGCTGGTGGTCATGTGACCCTGGGCCTCAGGCTGAGAGCGTGAAACAACCTGTTATTGCACGTAAGATCAGAAACAGCGCTCTTTTTAAGGTGTGTATCACCTAAACACACTCAACATGGCATTTTTATTCATTTATGTCGATATCTTATCTTTATTCTTTCGAGTTTCCGATGATGAGGATGAATATCATCCTCTTGTTCATCTCTCCCTCCACATAAAGAGCCGAAAACCATTCCAGTATTTCCAGTAAGATCTAAAGGCCAGAACCAATCCCTCTGCTGGGAAACAATGGAGACCTGAGCAGGTTCCAACAGGTCCAATCCCACACGTTTGATCCACGTAGATCAGATCAGAACGCGTTGGGCCTCCAGCTGTGACGTGACTGCTGCTGTTCCACGGAGGAGCCAAAACTCCTTTAAGTTTTATGTTTAGCTGTTTTTCCTTCTATTTTGGGCTAAAATGACAAAAGCTTTTTCTCGGTGGTTTTGCGTTTGCCGTGTTTAAAGGCCACGCCCCCGCAGCGCGAACGCTGTGACGTCACTGCGCCTCCAATCTGTTTGCGGTGTGGGATGGTTCTAATTGATGTTAGCTCGCTGTGTTAGCGAGAACAAAGCCTCTTTCCCAGAAGGCTGATGTAGCGTTAGCAGGATTTGTGCAGAGCTGTTCAGTGTGACACGGAACGACCTTTGGTCTGAAGGTTACCGTAACATTTTTATCAGTTTACAGTAGCTAAACCAGGGTTTTAACAGCTTAATTGCCCAATCACATGCTGAGGTGGTTGCTGCTAATGTCAATCATATACTGTTAAATTAGCCTAAAAGACAACGAACAATGTCCCGATCGTGTTGGATCAGAACCACGGAACCAGCGCTAGTGCTAACATTAGCACCAGTTCCCTGAACACATGAATGACTTAGACACGTCTTCCTTTAACCTGCCTCCGTTCAAGTCAGTTTTGTGTTTTCAGAGTTGCTGAAGCTGCAGTAAAATGTCTGGATGATGCTAAAAACAAAAGAGCCAGAGTGAGAGAACAGCAGAAAACATCACATGATGAAAAAGAAGAACACGCCTGTTGAGGAGCTGTTACATATTAGCTTGAACAGAAATAAAACGAAGCGGTGTTGATGAAGTGTACGTTAATTCCTCTAAATACAAGCTGTATATGCAGGTTAATTAGCATCGAAAGCTAATGTAGCTGCTTGGTCTTGACAGTCAGTGTAGATACGTTTAATCTCGGCATGTTAGCGTCGTGCTGTCCGTGTTTAACTACACACGGTACCTTTTTATGACAGCAGGAGCGTTTACATGAATGGAAATGAGCTCGGACGGAGCGCAAATATGCTAATGTCGTTTTCTGCGCCCGTGATAATGTTCAGTAATCTCTAACGACCTGCTAGCTTGTCAGAAATGACAGAATGGCTATGCTAACTCAGCGGAAAGTTCTTCAAGTTCAGCATCTGAAATTGTCGAGTTGACGAAGCCCCTCCCACTCCCCTTCCCAGGTGGTTGCCATCGTCATGGACCTGATGACGGACCTGCAGATCATTCAGGACCTGCTGGATGCATCGGCGCGGCGAGGGGTGGCGGTCTACGCCGTGCTGGGGGTCAGCGGCGTGCCCCACTTCCTGGACATGTGCAGTCGTCTGCAGGTCAACGCCACGCATCTGCGGGTGAGGAAGGACCGCCGGGGGTGGGGGGGGCATGTTTGACGCCCAGTCAAGTCACATGACCGAAACTTGTGGAATCGATTCTGGTCATTGATCAGGTTAGAATCTGACCCGAATGTGAATATAATTGCATTTTATTTATCCTCTTCTTTTTCCTCCGTTTTCCATCATTTACCTTTTATTTCGCTGGCGCGCCACCGACCAGGCCCGATATCGGATATCGATCCGTTTCCGGCGGTGCGACCGTCATCCTAGCTGCTCGGGGAACCGTTCCCAAGCTGGCCGCCGCGGGATCACATGATCAGACGGCGAAAGGCCTCTTCAGAGGTCGTGTTACGTCGGGCCCGTGCAGAGGCTGGAACCCGAGACTTTGCCCCCCCGCGCTGCAGCAGGAAGTCGCTGCTCTGGACCATCCTTTCAAAACAAAAGCTCGCGTGTCCCCTCAGATCAGACGTCTCTTCCCTCTAAGTAAACACGGCTGCAGCGTTGACTTCCTGTTGGAAAGTGTGGCGCTGGCGTTTGGCTTGGCGCTCTTTGTTCGGGTTAGCGTGTGTAGAAGGTGTGTGCTGAGGCCGCCCTGTGTTTGCAGAACCTCCGCGTGAGGACGGTGGGCGGAACCGGCCTGGCGCTGTCCTTCGGGAAGCTGCCGGGGTCGCTGTGCTCCAAGTACATGCTGGTGGACGGAGAGAAGGTGGCGTTCGGATCGTACAGGTAAGCAGCTCATCCCCGGTCCCAGCAGGTCCTGGTGGGGCAGCTGGGACGCCTCCGCAGCGTCCCTGGTGGTTCCCTCGTATTTTCCCCCACGCGTCAGGTGGTTGAAAGCTCTCTGTCCTCCTCCAGCTTCACCTGGAGTTCCACTCGGATGGACCGGAACACCGTCACCGTCATGTCTGGACAGACGGTGGACTTCTTCGACACGGACTTCAGAGAGCTGTACGCCGTGTCCCAACACGTGGACCTGTACAGGGAGTTCAACATCACCAAACCGCCCGCCCCCGCCCCCGCCCCCGCTCCAGTCATCAAACCGGTGGAGCCGATCCGGCCTCTGCCTGTGTCCACGTCACGTTTTCAGGTGTCTGTCAACGACTCCCGACAGGTCGACCTGAAGGTTCCGGCTCATAAATACCACAATCCAAAGTACTCTTTGGTTTTCGGGAACAGCCGCGGCCTGACGGGTTCCCTGCAGGACCTCTCCACCACGAAGGACTCGCTGGTCCAGAACCTTCATCCTTCAAAAGACGAAGGCGTCTCCCCCGAGAGCCTGAGCTCACCGGCGGAGGAGGAGGAGGAGGAACACTTGAAGAAGAACACTTCCCTCAGATCAAAGAAACTCAGCTCTATCAAGCATTTCCTGAAAGGCAGAGCAACCAATCACATCACAGAGATTATAGAGGAGGGCGTGGCCACCCCTCAGAACCCCGCCTCGCCCTGCAAAGCCCCGGAGAGCAATGGCGTGGCGGGAAGCGAGCTGGACGACACGTTTGAGACGCTGGAGAAACTGAGTCCACTGAAGTCCAGAAGCAAGAAGCCTTCAAAGATGATTCAACGCAGTTTGTCTCTGCAGACGCTGAACATGGCGGAGCAGGAAGGTGGGTGTCACACGGTCAGGCCTAACCAAACGATCACGCCGGTTTCTTCTCCTGGCTCCGGTCGCCTCTCCGCTTGTTTCTGCTGCCCCCAAGTGGCCAAAAGTAGCTTTACCCTTGCTGGGTCGGGCTGATTTCTGGGAAGGACGTCCCGTCAGCCTGGGGGGCTTCCAGAACTTCCTGTGTCACATTTGGCCGGCAGCAACTCATGAGCCCACAGGAAGTGGACCACGCTGTGGTTTCTGGTCAGGCTCAGGTGGTCCCAGTGCTTCAAAACCAACTCTGTGTTTGCGTTCACAGGTTCCAAGACCCGACGGCGACACCAGAAGAAGAACTGCATCCAGTCGTGAGGCCACAGCTGGACCGATCAGGGTTCTCATGAGTCAGCTGATGAGTCACCTGAGCGCTTCGCTTCCAGGTCAAAGTCCCTCTGACGAGGCTCCCGCCGATCATGTGAGCGGCCATCGGCAGCCGGCCTGCTGACGGAGCCGCCGTCTCTTACCTTTGTTTTTAGGCCCTTAAATGTCTTTTTCTGGCACCTGGCCTCTGTGGGCGGATTACATCACACCTGCGGGCTCGACCTGGTTGCTGTGGCGACGGAACAAGTGATCAGTTGTCCCTGAGTGTCCCTTTGACAGACTGCGTGGTAACAGAGCGAGCGTGCGCCCGCGTGTCGCGCTCGTACCAAAACGTAAATCCTTGAGAACCTGAAAAGGAAACGACGAAGCAGGAAGAAAATAAAAGAGGGAACAAACCTTCGGTGGCGAGCTGGCGCGTCCCAGCCCCGCAAATAATCAGCTGTAACAAACAACGTACAGAAATGAACGTGTAATAAACATGTTACAGAAACTGCTAAACGGTGACTAAACGGCGCCATCTGGTGGACAAACATTTAATTACAGAAGGTCATTAAATTACAGGTTAAGTGTTCATTAAATAGCAACCACATAAAGAAGTTGCGAACTGAGGGGCCGGTTAGTTGAAGAGGCCAAACAGGCGTAAAGAGCGAGGCTAGCGGCGTCGCTAACGGTAGCTCCCTGGGTCGGCGTCTCTGCGGTCCTCGGCGTTTGAGTCCTGACTGACCACCTCAGGACTGTGGCGGCGGTGGGAGGGGGCGGCTCTGGTCGCTGTGGTGGCAGGTCAGTCGTTGGAGGAAGTGGAGCGGATGACCTTCCTCTTCCTCACGCTCACCAGGTCACACAGAGGGTTTTTGGTGACGCTCGCGCTGCAACACACAGGCCACACCATCGTGACTGACAGGCACGGTCTCTGGTTTCTGTCTCCACGGCGACAGATGAAGGTACGATCAATCAGGTATGGTCATGTGACAGAATCTGTCGAACATGCCTGTGGTTAGCATCAACGCGCTACCAGCAGATGCGTTCGCTCACCATCTTTTGTTTAATAAACCCTTTTAAACCTTTTACGGCTGTGATGTCATGTTTGGGTAAATGATGATTTATGTTTTATTTGCTCGTGAGCGAGGGCAACGCCGCCGCCGTTCTGACCTGATGGCGTGGATCCAGCTGTCCCGCTCGTCCTCGCTGGCGGCGCTCAGCGTGTACGACTGGTGTTTGCCCTGCACCACCCCCCCCCTGCTCTCCATCTTACAGGCCTTGATCTTTTGTCCTGTTGGATTGTACAGCTCCAGACAATACTGTTCACACACACACACACACACACACACACACACACACGCACTCAGATGGCCTTGTGATGCGCCTGGAACCGTTTGGTGAACATTTATTCATTGGTGGCGCCCGAGTGCCACTCGGCTGTGCCGGAGCAACAGGAAGTGACTGTACCGGTTTGCTGGAGCTCTGGAGCTTCCTGACGCACAGGTTCTCCAGAGGGATGATCCCGATCGGGTCTTTATCCTGCACAGGGATCGGATTAGCGGCTGCAGCCCCAGACGGGCGCTTCCGTTCGGGGCTACTCACCGTGGTGTATTCAAAGTAGTAGAGACAGCTGTCGGTCAGGATGAACCACCTCCTCTTCCAGGTTTTCACTCGGCCGCCTACGACAGGACGACAGCAGCTCAATCGGTCAGTGGACGGATCGGTCGTTTGGATCGATCGGCTCTGGTCGATCCACAGTCTTCAGTATTGATCTTTGCCTCAACCCCTCACCCATTTTGAGGAGCCAGCCTTCCCTGTCGGGGTTAAAGAACGTCAGCGTGAGGTCGTTCCCGTCGTCCTCTGGGAATTTTAACGGCTCGTTGCGGATGCTGGCGTAGAGTTTCTGAAGGGCAGAGTTGGAAAACGACCATCATCTGCTAATCAGATCAATCTGAGCCACGCGGGCGGGATGCTAACGGACCGTTAGCAGCTCCGTGGGAAGGTCTTCCCCGTTGTTGATTCCGCGGTTCATGGAGACGAATCGCTGCAGGTTCGGCTTGTCCTTCACGTTGGGGTTGTGGAGGGTGGTGTTGAGCATGACGATGGCGAAGGACAGGATGTAGCACGTGTCTGTTCCGGAAAACGCCGTCAGACCGGGACTCGAGGGATGTCTGGGTGAGCGGAGGGTTCTCCTACCTGTGGACTGGAAGACGCCGGGGTTGCATTCGCAGTAACGGGTCGCAAAGGCCTCCATCATCCTGTCAATCTTCTGAGCTTCTCCCGGGAGACGAAAGCTCCACAGAAACTGTCTGCGAGACGCAAACGGGACGATGAAAAGAAAATCTATTAAATGAACAAGGACTGGGTGGAGACTCGGACCTCAGCGCCTGCACCAGATTCAGGTCTGAGAACTCGTGCAGGCCCACAAAGACCTTCAGGGTCAGCAGGTTCAGCTCGTCTCTGCAACAGAAGAACAGAAACATCAGGAAGCAGAACAGCCAATCAGAGAAGAGTATTTTCACCGGCTCTCTACTTCTCTCCCAGGAAGCTGCCGATGGCGGTCTTGTTCAGCCCCTCCTCTTTGTACAGAAACTCCGCCACCGAATCAGCTCGATGGTCCAGGAGCCCGTTCTCCACCAGATACTGGACTCCCTGGACCAGAGGAGGAGGCTGGGTCAGTGTGTGCCTCAAACAGGGCTGGGTCCCCTTTAAACGCCTAGCTTAGCATCTGCGGTGGCTCTCAGGGCGCTGCGCCCACGGAGGGGAACCCCCGTCAGGTTTACATCACTGCTGTTCAGAGACGAGCGTGCCAAGGTTGGCGTACACCAGTGTTTCGCAAAGAGCGGTCTGTGGACCACCAGTGGTCCGCAGGCTGACCCCTAGTGGTCCGCGAGGTGACACGTAACAAATGACATTTTACAATTTCAATATTTAAAATTCAGCGTAAAATCAGTGTTTCTTGAACTCCCAAGATTTAAAAAATTCACTTTATTGTATATTTCCTGATGCATCTGTGATACTAGCACCCGATCGTTACTTAGCATCTTGTTTTGGGGGCTATTTAGAGTCAGGTGGTCCGCGAGAGGACACTGGCGTACAGCGTAAAAACATGTGACATGTGGAGGTGTACCATGATAAAATCTTCAGCTCAGATTTTACAGCCTGCGGGGGCTGCTGCGACGCGTGCTGCTGAGCACGTCTTCAGCGCTAGCTTAGCTTCAGCATGAAGCCTGGCATCGTTGCACTCGGTGGGACTCTGAACTGAGGCCCTGGGGAGGGTGAAGGGTTCCTGCGGTGAAGAGCCGCCTCTGCTGCGCTTCAGAGAACAGGAAGCGGTTTTTCTCGCTCTCGCCTCTGCAACGTTCTTACTTCTGCATTCGCAGAGACACACGCCTGCTGCGTATCAACATTAGCTTGGTTGACTTCACGAAAAGGCTAAATCAAACCCTGAAGCATGAGACCCAAGAACGGCCACAAATCAGCCCCTAAACTCACCTTTTTGGGGCTCAGGTTAAATTTCTTTTTCCCACGTAAAAATCTTCTCCTGGCAACATTTTTACTGCAACAAGCACAGAATTTGTCAGCGTTTATACTTTTCAACGTCATTAATAAACAGTTTTTCACGCGTTTCTGCTGCTGTCTGATCTGAAATCAGGTTGAGGAGAAGGAGAAAAGTGGACAGAAATCAGAGCCCAAAGCGACTCGATTCCACCAGCTGAGTAAAGCAGAAAGCTTGGCTAGCGTCTCTGGTTAGCTTGGCTAGCGTCTCTGGTTAGCTTCTTCTGCCTGGACTGTCGCGACTAATGACACAACCGGCCTTGGGAGTTGCTACACTTTGTAATGTCCAGGTTGCTATAGAAACAGACCAGTGTGGACTGGATGAACCGGCTGTTTGTGCAGGAGGAGCTCGTTCAGAAACGGCATCTCCCTCCTGAATGGTGGGAATCAAGGTTCCCGAGGTCCGTCATGTGACTTACGTCTGCTGGCTGTTCTCGGGGTGGACCTCCGAGGTCATGTGATCACTCTCCAGCCGGAGCTTCTGAGGGAGACCGGGAGAGGAACAAGGTCGGTTACATCACAGACACTCGATGAATCACTTCAGCCCTCGTTGGTTTCGACGAGCCGGAATGAAGGGAAGGTGTGAGGGATCCAGGTTTACCTGAAGCTCGTCCAGCAGCTCACACTTGGCCGTTGTCTGCCTGGGGGGCAGTTTCTGCGGAGCTGTGGGGCAACAAGTGGACATCGTTTCATCAGGACCCGGAGCCAGACCGAAGATGTGAACAGCGACCGAACTTTTATCTGATCGCCAGCAAACATCTGATGAGCCTTCGTGCTTTTATTGTGATAGAACGGCGCTTTTACTTTGGTAGAAGAATGAACATGAGAGAGAACCTGGTCCAGGTTCCATCTGCGCAACTCCAAAAACAACCTTTGTGTTCTACAACAACGGGAGTGAAATTCCAACTGTGAGTTGTTGTGAAGGAGAAAACCTACATGTTGCGTGTCAGCGTTAACAGGAAGTTCTGGGAGACAAAGTGTGAAAACCCGATCGAAACTCAGCGAATCTGAGGGTCGAGCAGAGAAGCAGTACGTACCTTTACCCCAGAGGAAGCTGTCTTTCCTGCTGATGGCCATGATGGTGACGGCGACACAGGAAGCAAACGAGCGGCGTCTGAGCTAAAGAAGAACAGAAAGGGGGCGGAGCCTCGACCTGGGGAGAGGTCTGCGTCGCTCGGAGGATGCTAGGTGTCGACATCCGGCTCCTTCAAGAAGAAATAAAGATCATTCACAACGTCCCACTTTCGTCAGCAATGGCACAAAACGTCAACAAGTTTCATAGAAGTTGCAGCCACGTGCACGCCATCACGAGCCTCCAGCATGGGCTCGCTAATTGACGGCTAATTTTAGGGACCAGGCCTGAGCTAACGCTCACGTTTCCTTGGTAACCGTGTACTGCTCTCACCACCAAGGCCTCCTGGAGCCAGAACTGGTTTTATTAAATATTAACATCTGAAAATGACTTTTAGTCTTCTGAGAGGAAACGTGAGTTCAGATACAGTCCACACACACACACACACACACACACACACACACACACACACACACACCTTTTCAGATGTGGTGTTTTCACGCAAGAGAAATTAAACCAAAGGACCCTGAAGTGTGTCCACTCATCGTCACCCTTATTATCTGTACTAAACACACACACGCACACGCACACACACACACACACACACACACACACACACACACACACTTTGCATGGTTATGATCATGATGTTGAATCTGTCTTCAGTTTTAGATAAAGGTCCAAGCGAGGGGAACTCTGAGACAGGAACCTTCGCAGGAGCTTTTATCAGCTTCTGGTGTCTCCTGATGGACGTTAGCGACGACCACATCAAAGGACGAAGGCCTGCTTTGATTTGACGGAAGCTTTTGGAGACGTAGGGGACGCTCCGTTTCAGCAGAGACGCACAACAACAAAACCGGGACATTCCACGGCCGGTTTGGACGTCTGACGTCAAAGAAGCTACAAAGGACAGAAAAGAGACACCTTCAGTTACAGTCCTGAAGGAGACGAAGAGAACTTTGGCATCCACGTTGCCACGGCAACTGTGACTGATTTCATACTTCTGTCCTTGTGTCCGTTCAATTCAAAGAACTTTATTTGTCCCTGAGGAGCCAATCAATGCACACGGAGACGCAGGAGAGGACAAAAGAGAGAACAACTGATAATGTCTAACCAGTCCATCTGTCCTCTCCCTGCCCCAGTCTAACCAGTCCATCTGTCCTCTCCCTGCCCCAGTCTAACCAGTCCATCTGTCCTCTCCCTGCCCCAGTCTAACCAGCCCATCTGTCCTGTCCCTGTCCCAGTCTAACCAGTCTCACAGTAGCAGATGGCCTGCTGTCTCTGTTGTCATGGTAACGGGTGTTTACGGCTCCTCAGAGGGAACCAGCGTCCTGAATCTCTAAAAACACGCGATCAGAAGTTATTGACCGTCTGTGTGATCTGTCCATGTGACGGGGACAGCTGGACCATGTCTACAGATTTATCCCTCAGCTGGGAGGTTAGCTGTGAAGGACATTCTTCCTCCTCCTCCACCTGCAGACCTCCGGCCTCCCATCGCTCCGCTGCACTGGTGTGTGAAGGCTTCACTGGTTCTGATGGTTCTCTAGATGCAGCCTGCAAGTCCTGGATGTGGTTTTTGGTTGGTCTTCTGTGGAGGACAGCAAATAAAAGGTCCCTGCGGAGGCTCCAGAAGACCCTCTGGAGAGGAGGCAGGTGTGGAACGTCACCTGTCGTCCTGCTGTTCCTTGCTCGATATCCCATAATGCGCCTCACCTCGTGTGGCAGCAGCAGCAAAGAAGAAGAGAAGTTCACAGGTCAGAGCCGGAACCAGAACCTGAGGACGGATCGTTCATCTGACCAATCAGAGGTTTTCTTTGTTCCATCTGCCAGCACACACACACACACACACACACACACACACACACACACACACACACACACACACACACACACCTTCTCTTCGCCCTCGTGCTGCAGCCTTATCTGTTACCTAGTTACGAGCGAGAGTCGGCAGCTTGCGAGGCGGCTGCGGAGCGTGAATGAGTGCAGAGAAGCGCAGGAAGAGCAGAGACCGGCAGACAGGCAGGGACAGGGAACAGGCAGGAACAGGGAACAGGCAGGAACAGGCAGGAACAGGGAACAGGGAACAGGCAGGAACAGGCAGGGACAGGCAGGGACAGGGAACAGGGAACAGGCAGGGACAGGGAACAGGCAGGGACAGGGAACAGGCAGGAACAGGCAGGAACAGGGAACAGGGAACAGGCAGGAACAGGGAACAGGCAGGAACAGGCAGGGACAGGGAACAGGGAACAGGCAGGAACAGGCAGGGACAGGGAACAGGCAGGGACAGGCAGGAACAGGGAACAGGGAACAGGCAGGAACAGGGAACAGGGAACAGGCAGGAACAGGCAGGGACAGGGAACAGGCAGGGACAGGCAGGCACGGAGGATGAGGGTCCAGAACCTCCTGGGCTGATCCGGACTGGGCTGGACTGAGCGGCTCCTCACCGGTGAGTAAGTGAGACACAAAAGGTTTTAAGGAAGACTTAAATCTTAAAAGTTTGCTCCGACTGTGGATTTAACGTGCCAGAAACCAGAGCTTGTTGTGCACTGAGAGCTGAGCTGATGGTGGTGACGGTGGCTTTGACTGGGATGGATGGTGGACGCCCCGTCCACCTGCAGCTTTACCTTCTGCTGCTCCGACCACATTCATGTCAGCACTGATCAGTGAGTTGGCTGCCTGCTGATGCCTTCAAGCTCACCGGAAAGGTGAGAAGAAGCTGCTGCTTCTGGACGCCTCATCGCTTTGTTGTGGTTCTTCAAAGGCAGAAACAAACGTTCTGTTTCCAGCAGCGACGCAGGTTCTACAGGAGGTTCTGAATGATCCAAGGTGGATCGGTCATTTCTGCTCCGAAGCCAGCGTTAAGGATCCTACACACACACACACACACACACACACACACACACACACAGTCTTCTTGCGCTTCAGTATTTCCTGTTTCCTTCTCTTTGATCTCATCTGTTCATCAAAGACACTCGAGCAGACGTCGGTCTCCCAGGCCGGTCTGCCTTCGGAGACTTCCCAGGATTCATTATTTTTCTGGCAGCGCTGACGAGTTTCTAAATGAATTCTTTGATGTTTTTCCACTTTGAAGGTTCTGAGAAGTCCGAGTCGGGAGCAGGAACGTGTTCTTCTGCAAAATTCATATATTAAAAGGTACTTTAGCCTCAAATGATGCTGAGACTCAGGCAGAATACACTCCACCTGCTCTGAGTGTGTGTGTGTGTGTGTGTGTGTGTGTGTGTGTGTGAGAGAGAGGAATGAAAAAGAAAGAATCAAAGCTTTAAAGTAAAAAACAAAGCCGCATCAACTGCTGGGGTTTGGACAGAAGGTTCTTGGTCCACTCGTCTGAATTGCTGCTAACCAGCAGAATCCTTTCCAGCCTCTGATAATCACTATTGATTATCTGACAGCAGCCGTATATCAGAACCGGTGCCATGGCAACCCCTCCTCTAGGTTCCTGAGGAGACCACAGAAGGTGGGACGTGACACCAGCAGCTCAGATGAACGCCAGCCGTCTCCTCATCACAGGCGTTTGACTCCGGAGATGGAAATCAGAAGGTTCTGGCTCTTCTTCTGAAGCTGCTGAAGCAGCAACTGGAATGGAACCTCCACCCAGGGTTCCTGTTTGGTCACAGAGAAGACGCGGGGCCATAACATCTGCAGTCATGAGGAGAAGAACATCACAGCATCTCTGCTGGACACCCTCCAATTTGCTCACCGAGCAAGCAGGTCGGTGGAGGAAGCGGTGAACGTGTGGATGCAGTACGTCCTCCAGCACCTCCAGGAACCTGGAACCTGTTTGTGGACTTCAGCAGGCAGGGAGAACATGAGGAACGTAAGGATCTGGAGAAGATGGCCGCTCTGGCGGGTTTCAGGAACGACACATCTCTGTCCAGAGGACCTGAGGAACACCTGAAAAACTGAGCAGAACCTTGCAGACCTTCAAGGTCACCCTCAAAGGTCCTGCTTGAGCTAAGGATGAACCTCTCCTGGACCTCAGGAGTTTCATGGAACAACTGCATGATGTCACCTTTCTCCACGAAGGAAAACATCAGCGAAAAGAGAGAAATTCTGCAGGAACCTGCAGCCTGTCGCCGCCACGTTCTTCCTCTCCTGCCACCAGAGTCTTTTTATTTGGTTCCGTTTGATTTACGACACCAATCCCTGGGTTTTCTCCCCCTCCGGTTGCCATGGTGATCCAACGTGGAGCGGCTGTAATGGCACAGATTTGAAGACAGTAAAAAAGTGATGAATGCGACTGTGCAGAAGTGGGGAAAGCAGCTCTGGATTTGATGGTAGATCAGTTTTCGCTTGTAACTTTTTCATCTTCTGGATGAACCTCCGGGTGGAGAAGAATTCGTCTGACGAGGAGGAGGACTGTTTCCAGAGGTGCAGCACCTCTGGCGTAGGAGCGTTTTGATGTTTCATGTGAAACGTTGAGATCTGCGGCCTCGCTGATTTCTTTTTCCTCCTCCGACAGAGCAGCTTGTGGAGATCTGAGGCGGCAGAAGCTCAGCATGGGGGCCATCTGACTGGGCGGGCAGCAGATGATGGAGGTGATGCGGGTCAACAGCAGCTCTGCCAGCGTCCCGCCTGCGCTCGCCTCCTTCCCGCTCGTGCTCAACAGCAGCGATCCGGACGAGACGCTCAACTTGACCAACGCCACCGTCCCGGACGGCTCGTCGGGCCCCAGCGCGGCGGAGATCCTCATCCCCCTCACCTACATCGTGGTTTGCATCGTGGGCCTGGGAGGAAACACGCTGGTGATTCACATCGTGCTGCGCTACTCAAAGATCGAGTCGGTCACCAACATCTACATCCTCAACCTGGCCATCGCGGACGAGCTCTTCATGTTCGGGCTGCCCTTCATGGCCGTTCAGAACACCTTCCACTCGTGGCCCTTCGGCTCCTTCATGTGCCGCCTGGTCATGACTGTGGACTCCATCAACCAGTTCACCAGCATCTTCTGCCTGACCGTGATGAGCGTCGATCGCTACCTGGCTGTGGTCCACCCCATTCGCTCCTCGAAGTGGCGTCACCCTCAGGTGGCCAAAACGGTGAACTGTACGGTCTGGGCGCTGTCCTTTCTTGTCGTTTTGCCGGTGGTCATCTTCGCTAACATCCCCAAGGCCGGAGGAACCTGTAACATCTCCTGGCCCCAGCCGGCTAACATCTGGCAGGCGGCCTTCATCGTTTACACCTCAACAGTGGGATTCTTCTGCCCCCTTCTGATCATCTGCCTCTGCTACATATTTATCGTCTTCAAGATCCGCAGCTCGGCTAAAAAAGTCCACGCCACGTCCACAAAGAGAAGGAAGTCGGAAAGAAAAGTAACGCACATGGTTATTATCATCGTTGCCATGTTTGTCTTCTGCTGGCTGCCCTTCTACGCCCTCAACATCATCAACCTGCTGGTGTCGCTTCCGGCGGAACATCAGGGCCTTTACTCTTTTGTTGTCGTGCTTGGCTACGCCAACAGCTGCGCCAATCCCATCGTGTACTGCTTCCTGTCCGACAACTTCAAGAAGGGTTTCCGGAAAGCTCTGTGCCGCTCCACGAGGAAGGTGGAGAACCATGAACCGGTGGAGTGCCAGCAGCCGCAGGAAGAGAGTAAAACCGCACTCATGCCGCGTGAGAGCCTGAGAGGAGCCGTTAGGGATGACGAGGAGGAGGAGGAGGAGGAGGAGGAAGACCTCTCAGAAATGACGGAAGTCTACAGGATTGCCCAAAATGGCAACGGCAACGTGCACCTGCAGAGCACGCAGCCGTTGCTTTCAGAGAGAGGAGCAACACCGGGGGCGACACGGCCCCCATCCCCCGAGAGGAAGGGCAAGGTGAGGGACACCGTCAGTGGGTCCACGCTCACCGTCCCACTGCTGGTCTATGGGAACAAGAACGCAAACGTCAAACCGGAGGAAAACGCGGAACAGAGCACCTCCCTGGAGATCAGTTACTTATAGTGGCTGAGCTGATCTCAGGCCTCTCACACGCTGAAGAGGAGCGAACCTTCTGAAGGCCTCAGATGTTCTTCAGACAGCCTCTCTGTCGTGGTTCACGCAGCCATCCATGCGAGTTCTTCCCTGCCACCCCTCTGCATCCTGCATGACCCTGCAGCGTACCCAGTCACTGTGTGTTTACTGCAGATCCAGCACTTACTGTCACTTCCTGTTTGCCTCTAACAAAGGTGACGGCTGAGAAACACCAACATCTCACATTTACCAGCAACCATTAGAGACCCTCAGAGACCACTCACGCAAGTTCTCCACTCCATCATGGAGCAGAACAGACTTGATTTTGATTCAGTGCTTCAGTGTTGAGCTTGTGCACATGGACGTGGATCAATGTTCAATGTATTATATATCGGCTTTATCTCGTTCTGTTACTTCTTTACCCAGATGGAGACCCTGACATAGAACTGGCATCATTTGATAACTGATTAATGCATCAATAACAAAGAATGTGATGCAGTAAATAGAAGTAAAGAAACATTAAAATTCCATCTGTATTGCTAGTTAGCATTAGCTAGTGTCTGTCCTCTGCAGGAACAGAACCCTGGTTCATGTGAGCTGATGTGCTGACAGTGTTGTGACGTGTCTGCTCGTTATTACTGTGGAAGTCTTCATCCACACACCCACGCTACACCTTTCTGCAAACACCAGCAACAAACCATCATTAAAACCACATTAAAAAGGGATTTGCTTGGATTCCTTTGTGTGTTTGTGTGTGTGTGTGTTCTTGTACTTGCGACAGAGTACCAAAATCACATTCCACTAGCAAAGTGAGGACATCTTTGGGAAGTGAGGACATTTTGACTGGTCCTCACACCTTCAGATGCATGTTTGAAAATTAAAGCTGATTGGCTGATCTTCTATGGTTCAGTGTAATTGTCTGTAGGTATTCTCTCTTTCCTTTCTTCGCGTGCGCGCACACACACACACACCCTTCCTAAATAAATCTCAAATGGTTTATTTCTTCAAATGAAACAGAATGGGAAAATAATACGTAGATACAAATGTATTAGCGTCATGTTTTCCAAATGTCGTTAGGTTGTCAGAGGTTTAATATCAATTTTAATTTACGACAACTTCGCTCTATATACGACAGAAAGTACACTCTCCTTTACGGCACCACACAACTTCCTTTCTCACCGGCGCTCTGTCGGAGGTTTCTGCGTTTGCGGACCGGCTGAATTTAAATTGTTGATAGAGAGTCATATCATCTTCGGTAAGGTATGAGAAAATGCGCACGGTCGGACTAAAGTTGGACGTTTTTAGTTTTCTTTCAGACTTAATTATAAACAACAAGACGTGATTGTTTGAGTAATGCCACCCTGTTAGCTTAGCTCCGCTACGTCGGCCACCTGGCAAAATGAGTAGCGTTAGCAGTAGCCACTGTTAGCTAACATAATAGCACATATAATGATGATAAAAGAATACTTTTCTCGTTGTTGTCAGATTTTTGTTTCCATTTTTAAAACACTTTTGTCTCTGTAATCGCGGTTGTATCCTTTTCGTTAATTGCTTTATCAGTCTTGTAATAGTCGTTTCTGTATGACTGACGTATTAGTCAGCGGTAGCAGATGTTATTCATTTTTTAAATAGAACTTTAAAAAAACAAAAGTCATGGGCAAAAGCAGTTAAAGTCGACCCCAGTATATTTTCCTTGTTTTTTTTTTCTTTTTTTAAAACGATGATTCCGTTCCACACCCAATTACGTGCGTTCAGGCCTGTAATCTCAGTTTTTAGATGTATTTTTCTGAAAGACGTTGAATATTTTCTACTCGCTTTTATGTTGTTGACTAAAGAATGATTTGTTTTTCATCACACTAGAAGGTGCAATCATTCAGTTACCCTTTCATCAGTTATTCAGGCTTCAGGATTGCTCACAATGGAAGCCTGACTTGATGGGTCAATGATGTTTAGCCCACTGCGCAAGCTGATCAGTGTCGTTTGAGAACACTGCTGGAGAAAATAAGTGCTGTTATTTGACTGAGACCCTTCACATAAGCAGCACCAGTGTAAACGTAACACCTTAAAAACTGTTGGTACGTGGGCTTCCACGTGCTCTGCAAGGAACCGCTCTTCATGTCTCCTCAGGCCATGGCCAAGTTCAATGCCCCTGTGATCCAGGACAACCCGTCTGGGTGGGGCCCATGTGCCGTCCCAGAGAAGTTTAAGGATATGCCGTATCAGCCCTTCAGCAAAGGAGACCGTCTGGGGAAGGTTGGTCTGCTGAAGGTTACTTTTCAACCTGAAAGAAGCTCTGTTGCTACTTTTACTGTCCTTTTCTCAGGTTGCTGATTGGACTGGAGCCACTTATCAAGACAAGAGATACACAAGTAAGACAACACTTAACACTGATCTATTGTGATAAAATTCCTCCTCATGACAGAGGAGAAGCTCTTTGAGAATCCTCCATCAATCGTTTTATTTGGTCTCCAGATAAATATTCATCTCAGTTCGGTGGCGGTAACCAATACGCCTACTTTCATGAGGAGGATGAGACGAGCTTCCAGTTGGTGGACACAGCCAAGACGCAGAAGACGGCCTACCAGAGGAACCGCATGAGGTTCGCTCAGGTGCGACCATCTACAAGAATGCTGAACTCTGCGAGCTTGAATCTGTCAGCGCCGTCACAACATTCCTGATTTGGTTTTTGGTTTCAACAGAGGAACCTGCGGAGGGACAAGGACCGCCGGAACTTGACTCAGTTCAACATGCAGACGCTGCCGAAGAGTGCCAAGCAGAAGGAGAGGTGAGATTCCCGAAAAGACAGGACAGGCCCGAAGCTTTTGGACCAGAACCCCCGATGGAACGAATCGAACCCGTAAAGCCGTGTGAGTGTAACTGAAGGGAAATGTTGTGTGTTTCAGGGAGAGGATGCGGCTGCAGAAGAAGTTCCAGAAGCAGTTTGGTGTCCGTCAGAAATGGGACCAGAAATCACAGGTATGGACGGGTCCTTGTTTTAGACTCGAGCTGATTATCAATCATTTATCCAGGTCTGATCAGAGCCGATCAAAAATGTTTCGGAGATAATCCGGATAATTCAGACCTTCATCTCGCTGAATTGTAAGAGGTATCTGACATACCAGTTAAACCAGCACTGGGAGCTGGAGGTGAAGGTGCAGGTCCTTGCACCATGTGACCTGGCCCCGCCCCTTCTCCCTGTTTCAGGCTCAGCTGAAGCCCAGAGACTCGTCAGTGGAAGTGAGGAGTGAGTGGGAAGTGAAGGAGGAGATGGACTTCCCCAGGCTGATGAAGATGAGATACATGGAGGTGGCCGACCCCGTCGACATGTAAGCCGCCGCCCCTCCGAAGCCTGTCTCTTTCACAGGATGTGATCAACACTGACTTCCTGTTTCCTGCAGCGAATGTTGCGGTGCTCTTGAGTACTACGACAAGGCGTTTGACCGGATCACCACGCGCAACGAGAAGCAGCTGAAAAGCATCAAACGGATCTTCCACACTGTCACCACCACCGACGACCCCGTCATCCGCAAGGTTTGTCCCGCCCTCGCTTCCCTCCGATGGCTGCTTCTCTCCATCCATGACGGAAACATTCTCTGTCTCTTCAGCTGGCGAAGACTCAGGGGAACGTGTTCGCCACCGACGCCATCCTGGCCACTCTGATGTGCTGCACGCGCTCGGTCAACTCCTGGGACATCATCGTGCAGCGAGTCGGCAACAAGTTGTTCTTCGACAAGAGAGACAACTCCGACTTTGGTGAGTTCGAACTGGCGCTGCAGCAATCGATCATTTTAGTAATCGAGTGTTCCATCGATTATTCTGGCCATTAATCTAGTAATCGGATAAGAAATATACCGGGCACACTTTACAGCACTCTAATTTTATTGAAAAGCATCCGTAACTTTGTTTTCTTGAACGTGCTCAAAATATCAAACTTAGATAAGTTAATTAAACTGACTTCTTTTACCTAACAAAGTTCAGGCTTTAACAAACTCACTTATAGCACTTTATTTTCCGTGGATTATTATAATTAAGCAAAAACTTTGGGTTTGGGGGAACATGATAGCTAGCAGATTAGCCGCCACATTGATTAAAGTTGTGAATCAGCCTTTCCACAGAGCTGTTAACAAAGTGTGTTAGCTACCAGACTTCTCTCAATCATGTCTAATCTCAATCAGTTGCTGCTAATTATCGTTAGCTTAGCTTGCTGTTTCCGCTCCGATCTGCAGACTTTTAGCAGAGACCGGATGTTTCCTTTGGAGGTGCTGCAGCAGCAGCGTTGTGCTATTATGCTAAGCTAACTTCATCTTCCAGCAGAGACATTGCTCTACGTTTTCTTCTTAATGTTAAGTTCTTTGTGATCCGCCTCACATTGATCTTCAGTGACGTATCAGCAGCCGAAGCAGCAACAGAAATGATGATCCACGGACACAGTGCAAAGTATAGCGAACCGAATTTAAACAAAGCTTCAACACAAATAATTTTTATCGAAGCTTTTTAGTGATCAAATTATTCCATGAATCGCTGCAGCCCTAGTTCAGACTCTGAAGGCCGCTGGCCAGAACCTTCACCTGTCTGTGTGATGGGTTCGGTTCTACCTGCGTAGCTGTGGTTTTCACTGTGGCGTCTGCTGCTCTCAGATTTACTGACTGTGAGTGAGACCGCCAACGAGCCGCCGCAGGATGAGGGCAACTCCTTCAACTCTCCGCGGAACCTGGCGATGGAGGCCACCTACATCAACCACAACTTCAGCCAGCAGTGCCTGCGCATGGTGAGGAACGCTCTCAATCTTCTCCGAACCTTCCTGAAAATGGGTCCGTGTCTGCTGAGGGATCTTTGGCCTCCTGAACCTGTGGGCGTGTCTTTCAGGGTTCGGAGCGCTACAAGTTTCCAAACTCAAACCCGTTTGTAGAAGAGGACATGGACCAGAGCGAGGTGGCTTCTGTTGCCTACAGGTGAGGCACCCGTCTCAGGACCAGGGTGGAGGTGGTGTCAGGACTCCCGGACCGGGGTAGTGGTGGGGTCGGGACTCTAGGACCAGGGTGGAGGAGGGGTCAGGACTCCAGGACCAGGGTGGAGGTGGTGTCAGGACTCCAGGACCAGGGTGGAGGTGGTGTCAGGACTCCAGGACCAGGGTGGAGGTGGGGTCGGGACTCCAGGACCAGGGTGGAGGTGGTGTCAGGACTCCAGGACCAGGGTGGAGGTGGTGTCAGGACTCCGCTCTGCTTGTGTGCTCAGGTACCGTCACTGGAAACTCGGCGAAGACATCGACCTCATCGTCCGCTGCGAGCACGACGCTGTGATGACCGGCGCGAAGGGGGAGGTGTCCTTCATCAACGTCAAGACCCTGAACGAGTGGGACTCCAGGGTGAGAGTTTCCCCACTTTCCTTTGCGGTTTCCCTTTTTAGAGTTACCATGGAAACGAGTGGGCAGCAGGCCAACCCACTTGGAAGGAAACCTTTTTTAGTGCAATTGCTGAGTGGTGTTAGAGCTCCCTGATTGGCTGTTCTCGGTTCCATCTGTCCCTCTCGCTGATTGGCCAGTACTGCAACGGCGTGGACTGGCGTCAGAAACTGGACTCTCAGAGGGGCGCCGTCCTGGCCACCGAGCTGAAGAACAACAGCTACAAGCTGGCCCGCTGGACCTGCTGCGCCATGCTGGCTGGTTCCGAGTACCTGAAGCTGGGGTGAGACACACACACACACACACACACACACACACACACACACACAGAGGAGACCTTGAAGGCCATCAGGTGACCTGCGGTCTTTGGCAGCTACGTGTCTCGCTACCACGTGAAGGACTCGGCCCGCCACGTCATCCTGGGCACGCAGCAGTTCAAACCCAACGAGTTCGCCAGCCAGATCAACCTGAGCATGGAGAACGCCTGGGGGATCCTCCGCTGCGTCATCGACATCTGCCGCAAGCTGGACGAGGGCAAGTACCTGATCCTGAAGGACCCCAACAAGGTGAGGCGCTGCTGGGCCCCAGAGGCAGCCAGCAGGGGGCGCCCCAGCCACCCAGTCAGCAGGGGGCGCAGCGCCGGGCTAACGCTGAATTCTGTGTCCTGCAGCAAGTGATCCGGGTCTACAGCCTGCCTGATGGGACATTCAGCTCTGACGAAGAAGAGGAGGACGATGAAGAAGACGAAGAAGAGGAGGAAGAGGAAGGTGGGAACTTTTTTATGTGGACTTTTCAGCAGGATTCAGGCTTGACTGCACAAGGAAATGAGGGTTGCTGACAGATTAGCCATGATTCATAGTAAAAGCAGCTTTTTCATTGCAGATGAGGACAATTGAAGGACTCCAGTGAGCCCAGCAGCCTTCGTCATCGTCATCGTTGTCACACCATTTTGCAACGTTGAAGTAAAACTGAGTCAAATTCATTTGAACTTAATTTTACTTCTGCAACCGTGAGTGTGCACCACCACCAGACTCCTTTCCAGGTTGAATAAAAACCAAATTGGCCACTTTTTCAGCTTCTTTGTGTTCAACGTTTTTCTGATTTGATGATTTCATCTAAAAATCCAACAAAATTAAAGGTGAAAAATGACTCGAGCTTCTTTGGACAATCAGTTTAGATGTTTGTTTTTTTTTCCACTAAATTCTCATTGTTTTGTTTCGGTAGTTTTATTCAGCAGACGATTCAGATATTTTCTCTTTGAAGCTCTGAGAAGGTGAAGGTAAACACAGCTGATGGACTCTGCTGAACATCTGAATCCTGATTCAGATGTCCGCGATGAGCCCAGTTTACCTGTCAGACCCTCAGAACGTTACAATAATCCAGATTTACTGACACTGAAACTCCGACCGCGTCTCCAAGTTTCTGCTTCATCTGGAGTCGACCACGAAGACGTTAAAGTGCTCCGAGAACCTTCAGACAGCAAAGAAAAAGTGGTTTTAACTGAAATTCATGAAAGAAAATTGAAATTTGTTTCATTCGTTCTGTAAACGAGACATCAGGGGAGAAGACGGGAAGTTCTGGAGACGCAACACAGGTGAGACGCGCACACACACACACACCCAGGAGCAGGAGGTGTCCGATTTTAATTGTAGTGAAAAATACAGAACATTAAAGATTTATTAAAACTTGGTCAAACATATAAATGTGTTAATCGAAAGCAGGGGTGTCAAGCGGATTCCACAAAGGGCCGTTCAGGTTTTTGTTCCAACCGATCAAGCACACCGAGTTTGACCAGCCAGCTGTCTGAAGACTCAGGTCAGCTGATCAACTGACTTCAGTCTGGTGTGCTGTTGCTTCTGCATCTTCCTTGAATTTAACATTGATCACGTACAAGCATAAAATAACCAGTATTACCAGTCTACAAAGACGTAAGTTCAATAATTAAAAACGAGTATAATGATGTAACACAGCTTCTCCCAACCAACCCAGAGATGATTCTGGTGTCTCAGACGAGTTTAAAGTTGATTAAATGTGATAAAGTTGATTAAAAGGATCCTCTGAATGATTTTGACTGATAATTGATGCTAAAATCCTGCTTGTGTTCTTTCTCTTCAGTGGTTGGACTCCTCCTCCTCCTCAGGGCTGCTGGGATAGAACGGCGTCTCCAGGACAGCCTGGTTCTTCTCAAGCCTCTCCTCACCTCCTCTCTGGCTGTTGCAGATCTTCGCCCATGTCTTCATCTGTGAGCGCCACAGAGCAGCTCTGGCTGTGAGGAACTTCACCAGCTCGCTCTTGCTGCCTTTGGCCAAACTCATGCCGTCTTTGACGATGAAGAAGACGTCCAGGCCGACGAACAGAGCGTTGACCGCGATGAGGCCGGCTCTGGCCGCCCCGGACAGAGCCAGAGGTCCTCGGGCCGCTGCCTGGCCGATGTCTGGGATGTCCTGGGCCACCCTACCAGCTCCTCTTCCTGCTTGTTGTGCGACCTGAGCAGCTCCCTCGAGCAGCTCTTCAGCCTTAAACATTCTAAAAGCGGAAACCGCATCGACCAGACCATCGATGGCTCTCGCGAGCCCACCCACCTTAAAGACCACCTTGCCTATCGCTGCAGATAGTTCTTCTTTAGTCGTATCCTTCATGGCAGCTTTGTCCAGATGGTCGTACAGAACTTCTACATCCTTCATGAACTTCTCCAACGCTTCGTTGGCTTTCTCCTTCTGCGTGCTGTTGACTCCCACCTCGGTGGCGGTGGTGACGATGGTGTTGACTCCGCTGGTGACTCCCAGGCCAATCCCGACTATGGTCAGACCCAGAGACACTCCTGCAGTTACAGGACTCAACGCCAAGCCCACGATGGTGAGCACGCCACCGGTGGCCCCCACTGAGCTGCTGACGATGCTGGAGATCCTGGACCCGTGGTGCATCCTGTCTAACTGAACGGCGCTCCCCTCCACTGCATCTAGAAACTCCGACATCCTGTCTCTACGCTCATCGAACCCCTTGATGAAGGTAGACAAGTCGTCTCCCTGAAAGATGGATGCAGTCCTGAACGTCTGTTCCAACCTACAGAAAACAGAAGTGAAGGGTGAACGTGCACAACTTCACTGGAAGGTTGGTTTCCAGCACTTCCTGTCGACGGTTTACCTGATGGAATGCAGGTGTTTGATGTGGGTCAGCATGTTCTGGATGTCGTCTTCAGACAAATCCACATCCAGCTCTACGCTGGCGTCTTTGGTGGGTTTTGGGCACCGATTACTGAAACGTGTGACAGAGAAACACCATGATGTTGGCCAAAGGTAGATCTCTGTGTGCAACTGGACTTGTTGAGGTTTCCTTGAAGATGTTTCGCCTCCTCTCCAGAGAGCTTCTTCAGTTCTGAGATTGCTGGAGGCAGCGCTTGAAAATATAGCCTTTGTGGACTGTTAGCGTGTTAATGGTCTGGGTGGTCACCTGAGAGTCGTTGGCAGGGTGATTGACCTAGTTTCGGTTGGGTGCTTCCCCTTTGTCTGCTGGGTCACATGGTGACGAGTCACCAAGTCTCCTCAAACGGTGTGAACGTTTGGATTGCTAACGACAAAAACGGAGGACTGCGTTGTAGGTGGCTGATGGAAAGAGCCTTAGTCCCCCACCTCTGTTTAAAGATGGTTTTTCCAGTTTGACGTGGGTGGCTTCCTTGACAACCCTCTCAAACCAGCGATCTCTGGCCAGCACACGTACTTGACTGTCCTCAAAGGACTGTCCGCTGTCTTTTAGGTGTAGGTGTCCTGCTGAGTCCTGTCCTGGAGAGGTGGCACGTCTGTGTTGGGCCATTCGTTAAACTGGACTTGCACGCAGAGAGATCTAACTTTGGATAAAAGAAAGTGACCCAGCAGACAAAGGGGAAGCACCCAACCTGAAACTAGGCCAACGACTCTCAGGTGACCACCCAGACCATTAACACGCTAACGGTCCACAAGGGCTGTATTTTCAAGCTCTGCCCCCAGCAATCTCAGAACTGAAGAAACCTTCTGGAGAGGAGGCGAAACATCTTCAAGGAAACCTCAACAAGCCCAGTTTCACGCAGAGGTCTAACCTTGGTTAACTATGACCTGGATGAGTGAGAACCTACACAGACACCATGATGTTAGCATGGTGCTAACCACCTGAGCTGATGTTTCAGACCTCAGTGGTGCTGCTTTGACAGCAGACCAGAACCTATCTGAGCACCTCCTGAGCTAACGCTATGCTAACGCTAGGATCTGGGCTCAGGTGAGGGTCGTCAGTTCTGCTGAAGGTGGGAGACGGACCACCTACCTTTTTCCCATCTGGTCACACATCAGCTGGGTGATGATGACATATTTGTTCAGCTGGATGAGCAGCACCTCCAAATTCTGCAGTCGAGGAACGAAGAACTCTTCTGCGTCCAGGATCAGCAAGACCCGGAGAGGGCAGCTTCGCTGGGCAGCAGCGATGACGGCCTGAACCAAGTCCAGGCTGATCCCGGCGGGCAGGCGCAGCATGTTGTTCTCCTCCCTGAAGACGTGAAGAGAGGTGAAGGCCAGCTTCTCCACAGCATCCAGGAATTCATCCAGCTCCTGCAGGCCGTTGCCAGTGTCCTTCAGCACAGCTGCCAGCTCCTCCTCCAGCGCTGCAAACTTCTTGTCCAGGTTTATCTGCAGGGTGGTGGCGCTCTTCACGTACTCCCACAGAGCGCTCGCTTTGTTCTCTGACTTGCTGACGTGGCTGAAGCTGAGGTCGATCTTCTCAGCCCTTTCTTTGATCTCCATCATCATGACTAACTCTGTCTCCCTCTGCAGGATCCATCTGGAGCTCCTGTCGCAGAAGCCTTTCACCCTGTTGATGTAGCTCAGAGTGTCGTTGGCGTAGCGACGCAAGACGACCTGAAGCTTTTCTCTGGAAGACAAAGGCAGCATTTGTGAAGGTGCCCTCAGCAGAGAACCTTCTCAGGTCCATCACAATCAGGAAGGACTGATAAAAGATATCTTTACTGGTCAGGTTCAACACCAGCTCCTGTGAACACCTACGCCCCAGTTTGACAGTTTCATGATTCAGACCGGCAGATGTGTTAAAAGAACACACACACACACACACACACGCATCCCAAACCGGAGTCAGACTG
The DNA here is from genome assembly GCA_015343265.1 of Pao palembangensis. Lineage (NCBI taxonomy): Eukaryota > Metazoa > Chordata > Actinopteri > Tetraodontiformes > Tetraodontidae > Pao > Pao palembangensis. Next base: position 21,153,939 of record CM027085.1, on the reverse strand, counting down.
GCAGCAACAACTAAAGCTGCTTCACTGGGATGATTTTAGGTTTTTATCTTGACTCGGAGCTGCACACACTTCCGGCTCTGCTAGTTTTTACTCGATTCGAAAGAGAAACATGAAAAGTAAAAACGTGGAGCCGCAGAAGGTTCTCTGGTTGTGTTTTAGCAGAGTTTACCTGGCGGACATGATCCTCCTCTGACGGCCGGAGATCACCTGAGCACCAGACTGAAGACGCGATGATCAGGTGGGATCAGTGATCGATCCTGAAGAGATTCTGCTGTGGTGGCCAGGTCTTCCTGATCAGTCGGGTCTATAAACGTCCTTACTTTCGCTTTCTCCTCGTCACGTGGCTGGACGTGTTTATTGACTCGTCAGAATTGTTCTCTTCTTCAGTTGTCTCAGGAAAAATTAAATCTCTCCCGGGACATAATTTGTCCTGTGTTTTGGGAAACGTTAAAATTTCTATTTGATTCCTTGTCCTGTTTTATTCCGGTCTAAATAAATTACGTGAATAACGTCGTGCACCGTGCGCGCGACCATTCAGGTGAACAAAGATGGAAACGTGTAGAATAATGAACTTTTTCTGCCGTCATGTCACTTTGAGAACCTCTGCTGGACGATCGTGCGTCTTTTTCCGTGTCTTCTTTTTATGGTTCCCATCAGTAAATTTTGCATCGTCTTCCTGCATTTGAAATTATGTAAAATAAAATCCCAAAAGTTCAGTAAAATGCAGTTTATATCACTGACGTATATCCATGCTTTTTTCAAGCTTGGTCTGGGGCGCCCTCTACTGGTGGACTCGGTCACCGCATCAGTGAACCCATCGGCAGGTTGAAGCTGTTCGCAGGTAAGACAACAACACCTGTATCTACAGCACCGGGACAAGATCTCTGTGGTGAGAAAAGTTTTATTTTCGTTTTCTAATCCAATTTATACTTTAACATTTGTTCCTGCGTCATTAGAGGCTTTTTCACTTGTGATGTGAAGGCTTGAACGACAGAGGGCGACAAACTCCAGATGGTTCAGGCTGGATGGAGCGTTTACACACACACACACACACACACACACACACACACACACACACACACATACACACGCACACACACACACGGCCTTTTAAAAAACGCCACCAGAGGAAGAAGAGCGGAGCTTCTTCAGACTGACGTCCCTGCTCCTCTCCGCGGGCAGACGCGGATGGAGGCCGGCCTGTCTGCTGACATCGTGACCGCAGCAGCATCTCTGGCTCTCCTGGTTGTTGTGTAATATTGCTGTTCTATATTTATTTATTTCCTTTTTTTTTCCTCTACTTCCTGCGTGTGACCGCATCTGAGCGCGCGCCAGGGCAGAGAGAAGAGGAGGAAGAGGAGGAGGAGGAGGAGGACATTCATCAGGATTTATTCCATTTTCTTCCTCTTTAATGGCGCCCGGGCTGAAGGCGCGGGTCCGTCCAGGGTGATTCTGCCACGGCGCGTCCGTCCGTCCGTCCACGGCCGCGGCTGCGCACGCACACGCTCCTCGCCCTGCTCCTGCCGGCTCCATGTCGAGTGGCGGTCGGCGTGTCCTGCCGGAAGCTCCCCGCTCTCTCCGGACCACCGACGGACGAGGCTCCTGTGAGCGCAGAGCCCCGTTTCCGGAGCCCGCCGGCCCAGAGCTGTAGGGCTCCATATGGAAACTGGGGACCAGAATTTTAGGAAAAAGGAAAATCTGCGCGTTTGTTTGATTTTCTTTATGTTCGTCTTGCGCTCCCGTGTGGAGGTTTGCTTTCCGCGCAGAGCGCGTCCTGGCCGGCGCACAGAGCTCGAGTTCTCCGGTGTCTCTGGTCGCAGGTTCCTCCGCGTTGTGGCCCGTGTCCTGACTCCAGGACGCGGACGAGCTGTAAGGTTGTAAACAAAGGCCGACATGCTGAAGCGTTGTGGGGGCTCCCATCAGCCATCTGCGCTCCAGCGCTAGCCTGCGAGAGGAACCAGCCTCTGCTGGGCGCCTCCAGCCGCTCCAGATCAGCTCCTCCGCGCTGGTCCTGGGTCAGGTTTAGTCAGAAGCCCCAGAAGAGGCCGCCCCTGCCTCTCCTCCTCTGGAATCCCTTCTTCTCCGCGGTCGGTCCTCACCCAAACGCAACCATAAGGTTCCTAGCGCCGCCTCCGCCTCCTTCCTCCCTCTCCTTCCGCTTGAGTTTCTCCCGTTTTTTCCGGTTGGTTTGGTCCCGTCAATCTTCAAATATTTACTTCCTGTACATCAAGAGGAAAGGGGGCCCCCCTTTCATGGAATGCGGGAACATGGGTCTGTTCGAGCGCGGAGTCCAGATGCTGCTGACCACGGTGGGCGCCTTCGCCGCCTTCAGCCTCATGACCATCGCCGTGGGCACCGACTACTGGCTGTACTCGCGCGGCGTCTGCAGGACCAAGGCCATGAGCGAGAACGAGACCAGCAAGAAGAACGAGGAGGTGATGACCCACTCCGGCCTGTGGAGGACCTGCTGCCTGGAAGGTAAGGGGCGTGGCCCGGCACACACCTGCCTGCACCTGGGCTGGCTGGGGGGGGTCACGTGGACAAGCGTGAGACTAGTGACACAGGTGTCAACAGGTGAGACGACAGAGTGACACAGAACACTGCAAAATATGAGGCTTTACCCTGACACCTGTTGTCCACCTGTCCTCTCTGTTGTCCTGTCCCACTTGTCCTCCCTGTTGTCCTGTCCACCTGTCCTCCCTGTTGTCCTGTCCCACTTGTCCTGTTGTCCTGTCCACCTGTCCTCCCTGTTGTCCTGTCCACCTGTCCTCCCTGTTGTCCTGTCCCACTTGTCCTGTTGTCCTGTCCACCTGTCCTCCCTGTTGTCCTGTCCCACTTGTCCACCTGTCCTCCCTGTTGTCCTGTCCCACTTGTTGTCCTGTCCTCCCTGTTGTCCTGTCCCACTTGTCCACCTGTCCTCCCTGTTGTCCTGTCCCACTTGTCCACCTGTCCTCTCTGTTGTCCTGTCCCACTTGTCCTGTTGTCCTGTCCACCTGTCCTCCCTGTTGTCCTGTCCCACTTGTCCTGTTGTCCTGTCCACCTGTCCTCCCTGTTGTCCTGTCCACCTGTCCTCCCACTTGTCCTGTCCTCCCTGTCCACCTGTCCTCCCTGTTGTCCTGTCCCACTTGTCCACCTGTCCTCCCTGTTGTCCTGTCCCACTTGTTGTCTTGTCCTCCTGTCCACCTGTCCTCCCTGTTGTCCTGTCCACCTGTCCTCCCACTTGTCCTGTCCTCCCTGTCCACCTGTCCTCCCACTTGTCCTGTCCTCCCTGTCCACCTGTCCTCCCTGTTGTCCTGTCCCACTTGTCCACCTGTCCTCCCTGTTGTCCTGTCCCACTTGTTGTCTTGTCCTCCTGTCCACCTGTCCTCCCTGTTGTCCTGTCCACCTGTCCTCCCACTTGTCCTGTCCTCCCTGTCCACCTGTCCTCCCACTTGTCCTGTCCTCCCTGTCCACATGTCCTCCCACTTGTCCTGTCCTCCCTGTCCACCTGTCCTCCCTGTTGTCCTGTCCCACTTGTCCACCTGTCCTCCCTGTTGTCCTGTCCCACTTGTTGTCTTGTCCTCCTGTCCACCTGTCCTCCCTGTTGTCCTGTCCACCTGTCCTCCCACTTGTCCTGTCCTCCCTGTCCACCTGTCCTCCCACTTGTCCTGTCCTCCCTGTCCACATGTCCTCCCACTTGTCCTGTCCTCCCTGTCCTCCCACTTGTCCTGTCCTCCCTGTCCTCCCACTTGTCCTGTCCTCCCTGTCCTCCTGTCCACCTGTCCTGTGTGTGTGAGCACTTTAGCAGCAGAGGTTAGGCTGGGGTTTCGTGGTGTGGATGGGAGGACGACTTGTCCTGGAGGAGGACTTGTCCTGGAGGAGGACTTGTCCTGGAGGAGGAGTTCAGGCTCCTCAGAGCTCGGTCAGACGGGTGCTGGTTCTGAGCTGCTCACCAGGTGCTTCAGGTCAGGAGACAGAAGCAGGTGAGACTGGTCCAGGACAGTGGGACAGGGTGGAGGTAGGACGGCAAAGAAGCTGGAGGCGACCAGCGATGCTGAGATGAAGGTGTGGAGGTTCTCTGTGGGAGGAACCAGGACTGAGAAGCTGAGAGGGACAGCGGGTGGTAGACGAGTGGAGCAGAGAGACACTGGTCCAGGAGCGTCCTCTCATGGTGGACTGTGGACCTGATCTGGAAACAGTCTGAGTCACTGGAGGCTTTCCTCCACCTCCACCACGTCCTGCCAGTCAGCAGACGTCCAGCCACAGCTGTGTGTGTGTGAGAGTGTGTGAGAGTGTGAGTGTGTGTGAGTGTGTGAGTGTGTGTGTGAGAGTGTGTGTGAGTGTGAGTGTGTGTGTGTGTGAGTGTGTGTGAGTGTGTGTGTGAGTGTGTGAGTGTGTGTGTGAGTGTGAGTGTGTGTGTGAGAGTGTGTGTGAGAGTGTGAGTGTGAGAGTGTGTGTGAGTGTGTGTGTGTGTGAGTGTGTGAGTGAGTGTGAGTGTGTGTGTGTGAGTGTGTGTGAGAGTGTGAGTGTGTGTGTGTGAGTGTGTGTGAGTGTGTGTGTGAGTGTGTGAGTGTGTGTGTGAGTGTGAGTGTGTGTGTGTGAGTGTGTGTGAGAGTGTGAGTGTGTGTGTGTGAGTGTGTGTGTGTGTGTGTGTGAGTGTGTGTGTGAGTGTGTGTGAGTGTGTGAGTGTGTGAGTGTGTGTGTGAGAGTGTGTGTGAGAGTGTGAGTGTGTGTGTGTGTGTGAGTGTGTGTGTGTGTGTGTGAGTGTGTGAGTGTGTGAGTGTGTGTGTGTGTGAGTGTGTGAGTGTGTGAGTGTGTATGTGAGTGTGTGTGAGTGTGAGTGTGTGTGTGTGTGAGTGTGTGTGTGAGTGTGTGTGTGTTCTTGTATTTGCTACAAACTGAATACCAAAACACTCAAAGTGAGGACATTTTGGCTGGTCCTCAGAACTTCAAAGGCCTATTTGCAGGTTCAGACCCAGTCTTAAGGTCAGGGTCAAGGTCGGGGTCAAGGTCAGGGGCTGGGTGATATATTCTGTGTGTGTGTGTGTGTACGCGCCACCGCCTCAGCTTCTCCGCCCGCCGCTGAGCTCAGATCAGAGTCGGCGTGGAGCTGCTGCTGCGGCGCCTGAGCTACACGCGTATCAGGCTACAGCTGATTGATCGCGTGTGAGCGCCGCCTGAGGTCCCGTTAGCTTGACACCGCTGCTGCGGCGCAACGCCGTCTTTTTGGGCGCCGTTTTTTGCTCCGCGCGCACGTGATGAGTGAAAAAGTCATTAAAATTCCCACGGAAGGGACAGATCCTCGCCATGCTAACGCTAGTCAGGTGTCTGTCCGCTACGGAAGCTAAGGGTGGGAGGCTGCCGCTCAGCTAATGTCGGCCCTGATGAAGGAGGCGGAGCCTCAGTGGTCGGCGAGGGCAGGAATCGTCAGGTCGACCTGCACCTCATCGTTAGCATTAGCATTAGCCCCCACGAAGCAGCGATGGTCTGGGCGACAGGTGGCGTGATGGAGTGGAAACCTTCACCTCTGTGCACGTTAAAGGTGGGACGTGCACAGAAGGAGGCGGAGCTTCAGTGACGGCTTCATAATTACCCCCCGAGCCTCTGACACCCCCCCGCCTTGTTTTACACGTGTTTTTTTTATCTGCTGGGGGGTCTATCTTTACCCAACACCAGCAGAGAGCAAATCGATACGACAGCCTGGGCCAGCCAGCCAGGGCAGCGGCCCTGCTGACCGCCTGCTCACCAGCCTGTCCACAAACAGAGGGGACGTTCCACCTTCCAGCACCGACACCTCACAGCAGGTGGTAAAGCTGCTTCCACACCGGTTTGGTTACAATTAGCCTTAGCGTTTAAAGCTAAAGCGACACACGGCGGCCTTAGCGTTTAAAGCTAAAGCGACACTTGGCAGCGCGACTGATAAAAACCTGACGAGACGGCCGGTTAATCAGGCAGTATTCAACAGGAAATGACTGCCTTTATCACTGTCATTTCCTGGTTCCGTGTGTGTGTGTGTGTGTGTGTGTGTGTGTGTGAGAATGTAGGTCACACTCATCTCAAAAGTGTGCTGGTAGCACGCAGAGACACGCTCATCAGAGCCAACCATGCGACCCCTAATTAAAATGAACCCTCCCCCCCCCCCCCCCCACACACACACACACACACACACACACACACACACGCACGCACGCAGGTGCTTTCATGAAGGGAAACAGAAGCTGTTTGTCTCCACGTCTGCGTCCATCTCGCCCTCCTAACCGCCGTTACTCCTCCCAGCATGGCGCTCTGCAGCAGGGCCGAGAGGACGTGGACACTCTGAATTACCAAACGTGTGTGTGTGTGTGTGTGTGTGTGTGTGTGTGTGTGTGTGTGGGCTTGACGCATCCAGACTGCAACCGTCAGCTATTTTCCTCCATTAAAGATGAGAAGAACGCGCTGCAGAGGAGCGCCACGCTGAATACAGGATGTAGCGCGCTCCCTTCCTCTCCGCAGGCTCCGCCTCTCTACTCTTCATCAGCCCCTCTGCCCGACCCCCCCTCCCCTCCCCCACACAGAATCAATAGTCACAGATTAATCAGTCTGGCTGGTGGAGGCCAAACAGCGACAGGAGGTCCAGCGGCGCCATCCAGTCACATGACGGCTTTTCTGCTTCTTTACGGTCGCGTTGAACCGGATCACATGACCAACGTGATCCGGTTCAGGTGCAGATGAGCAGGAAGGTGATTCATCCAGGTGGATGAGATCCAGCTCAGCTGGTTCAGGGTTAACCCGGGTCATGAACCAGGAAGAGGCGGGAATTCAAAATTAGCACCTTCACGCCATCAGAGCAGCCTCACAGGCCGCCAGACGGCGAGTCTGTCCTCGCTCAGGGACGGCGTCCACGTCCACAACACCGCAAACTGCTGCGTCATCAGGTCTGCTCACACCTGAGCAGCCCTGCTGAGGGGCGTGTCAACCCAGTAGAACCAGTCATTATCCCCTCTGTCCCAGTAGAACCAGCCATTTATCCCCTCTGTCCCAGTAGAACCAGTCATTATCCCCTCTGTCCCAGTAGAACCAGTCATTATCCCCTCTGTCCCAGTAGAACCAGCCACTTATTCCCTCTGTCCCAGTAGAACCAGTCATTATCCCCTCTCTCCCAGTATAACCAACCACTTACCCCCTCTCTCCCAGTAGAACCAGCCACTTACCCCCTCTGTCCCAGTATAACCAGCCACTTACCCCCTCTGTCCCAGTAGAACCAGCCACTTACCCCCTCTGTCCCAGTAGAACCAGTCATTATCCCCTCTCTCCCAGTATAACCAGCCATTTATCCCCTCTGTCCCAGTATAACCAGCCATTTATCCCCTCTGTCCCAGTAGAACCGGCTGAACAGCTCCATTTCCCATCTTTGGCCCCTCCCCCTCCTTCCACAGGTGGAGGTCGCCAGCACGGTCACATGGTTCGTCAGGTTTTGTGGGAAGATACTGGGAATCTTGAGGAAGCTAGCCGACGGCGAGCTAACGCCGCTGACTCAGCGTTTCCTGGCTCTGCGTCATCAGACCTCTGCCGGTCTCCAGACGACCTGCGCACCTCCGGAACATCGCCCAGTTCCCAGAGGAAGCGCGTGAAACGCCTCGTTGGCGTTCCTGAAGCTGAGGTTGCGGCCTCCTCGTAGGCGGCGGCGGCTCCCTGGACATCTCCAAGCCCACGAGAGCTGCCGCCTGCGTTGGAGTCTGTGGACGTCAGGATGTTCCGGGCGGCGAGGAGCGTTTTTGTTTGGAGGTCAAACGATTGTCTGTCTGTTTGTTGTCGTCCGCTGATGTAAGAGCGGCTCCTCGCCGCCTCCAGCCTCGGCGCAGCCTTTCATACCTGGCGGAGGAGCGTCTCCTTCCTCCTCGCCTGCTCTCTTCCACATAAAACAGCACTTTTCTGTTATTTTTGTGCAACTTCCCACCTTGGGATTTGACGTTTGATGGAGACAGAAGCTGTGATGCGGCCAAATCAGCTGATTTTCGCTTCGCGCTTGGTTTTGATCGTCGCGGCAACGTGAATTTGTCTCGTTTATGTTCCCCTAAACGCACCTCTGTCACGTTAGCGGCTGAGCTAATGCTAACGCTAGCGGAGGTGCGAGGATCCAGAGGATCAGCTGATATTTAACCATCGGCGTCCTGTGCTCACGGCCCCTCCCTCCCTGGTCATGTGACCTTGGAGGAAGGCGGAGGTTGTGGCGTGAAATGTGAATTTTTCCACCCACTGATGCGTCAGAAGTGGTCTTGGATGCGTCGCTGGCGACAGCACCTCCCACTCAGGTGTCCTCCTGACCCCCCCTCCTGCCTGGTGCGCCGTCTGGCGTGATGTCCGCGTGGGCGGCCGTCTCTGTCCTCTGATTTGAGGGGAGGATTTCCTTCAGGTGAACTCTGAGCCGGACCCACAAATCCACCGCGCGGGGGCGGGGTCACTGCGGCGCCGCTGGAAACGACCTAGCGACTCATCGGAATGTGACCGTTCTCGGCTGAAACTTTTCCATGACTCGGCACTTTTCCACCTCCCACTCCTCCGTTCCTCCGTCCTTCAAAAACCTCCCCTTCCTGCTCCATATCCCTCCATCCTATTACGTCATCTTTCTCTCCTTTATCTGAATCAATAGTTTTTTTGACTGTGTGCCAACACACACACACACACACACACACACTCAGGATGTTGGGTGGATGTTTTGGTCAGGTGATCCTCCCTCTAATGTCTGCGTGGTCGTGGCAGCGGGGGCACGTTCACACTGCAGCGCTCCCCCGCGGCGCCCGTCACGCCTCGCTGCCAAGTCCTCCTCATTAGAGGAAGAGCGGCGCGGGAAGATGAGGATGCTCATGAAAGGCTAATCTGGTCCAATCAGACGGGAGGTCGTCCATCAACCGCCGACGGCTCTCCCTCGCCACGACCTCCTCGGCAGGAAGTGGAACCAAGCCGACAGGAAGTGATTTGTGAAGGATTTGGTGACTCTTGTTTTCCGTTAGCGACGTTAGCGGAGCGGTTGGGTCCTCTCGCGTTCGCCGGCGCTAGCCTCTGACTTTGCTGCCGCCGTTTGTTCCCGTGTGAACTAACCTCGCCGTGTGTCCCGACAGGAAACTTCAAGGGGATGTGCAAACAGATCAACCACTTTCCCGAAGACACGAACTACGAAGCGGACCCGTCTGAGTACTTCCTGCGTGAGTTCCGCTCCTTCTTTTATCGACTTGTTTACGTAGCGGCTGCTGAATGCTCTCTTCTGATTGGTCCTGGAGGAGCAAATTTATTTCAGCCTAAAATAACAAAACCATTCACATCCACAACCAGCTAAAAACTAGCGTTATCGCCCCCTGGTGGCTGGATGCGGTGGCGCTCATAAGCCCCTCCCCCTCCGTGTGGAGTCAGTTTCTGATGGTTTTATAATGTGATAACGACAAGGATGATTGACAGCTGAGCTGCAGTTAAATGGGCGGGAACTTCCTGCTTTTCCCGACTCTAAACGAACATCGCAGACACTGGCCACGCCCACGTCGAGGGCCAGGGATCGTGGAGGAAGCGGGTATGTGGCGGCCATCTTTGTTGGTCAGGTCAGGGTGCGGGAGGGTGGCCTTCACTTCCTCTCCATCAGCTGTCAGCAATCGGCCAATCACGAGTGGGTTGCCAGCGCTCGTGACCTCTGACCTCGCCGTGACGGCCCCACGAGGACGCGTCCGCCCACTTTTTATTCACAACTGCACACCTGCTGTTTCCATGGCGATGACATTTGTCTCACCCTAACCCTGCCCCGAGAATAAAAAGTGCACATTTCCAGCAGTGGGGGGGGCGGGGGTCAGGTCTAGAGGAAGTGACATCATGGGGCATCAAGAGGACACGCCGATGATGTCATCAAACAGGACAGAGAGGAAGAGGAGGAAGAGGAGGAAGAGGAAGGAGAGATTTTAGGTGCTGCAGTTGCTGAGCAGAAAATCTGACTGTATTCTGCAGAAGAGCACCCCCGCTTTCACACACTCACACACACACACACACACACACGCTCACACACACACACACACACACGCACACACACACACGCTCACACACACACACACACACACACACACACACACACGCTCACACACACACACACACACACGCTCACACACACACACACACACACGCACACACACACACACACACAGGGGTTATGTAAGACAGTGGAGACACTGAATGGCCGCTGGGTTTTTAGCTCTGCTGTTAGTTTCCCATCAGCCACTGCTCTGCTGGGAGAGGGAGGAGCTTAGTGGTGAACTACGAGGTGTGTGTGTGTGTGAGTGTGTGTGTGTGTGTGACAAATCTCCCAGGGGGGCATCTGTTGCGAAGATGGACCCATTCAATGGTTATAATAATAATAATAATAATAATGGGTTGGGCGGTGCACTATCGCCCCCTATGGGCCAGCCCCCCCTGCTGTTCAAGACTGACTGATTTATGTCTTTACTGGGTAGATTTTTGAAAAATGAACATGGTGTTAACCAGTTAACTCATTTATTAACCAGTCTGGTTGTGTGGTAACAAGTGTTTGTGGCCATAAAGAATCCCAGCTGGTGTGGATCCTGACTGGATTCGGACTGGATCCAGTCCGGATCCACACCAGGATCCAGTCCAGATGGTGTGAACGGCTGAACTGTTCTTTACTTTTATAACCTTGGTTTTCTTCTGAGGTCTTTGCGGCGGTTTTGCCGCTGAGCCATCGAGCGTTTCTCGTGTGCCGAGGTCGATGACCCCCCCACCCCCCACCCCCCAGACTGGTCGCTGATGTGGTGCCACCCGATAACATCAATAGGTCGGGGGCGGGTCGTGCAGCGGCAGCCCAGTTGTTCCTGCTGGATGTGACCACTGGGGTCACCGAGGTCACAGAGGTCACAGAGGTCACCGCCAGCCTTGTCTGGGCGCTGCAGGCTGAGCCTCGGTGGTCAGATGTTGGAGAAGCTCTTCCAAAGAGACCAGGCCTGAGGATCTGACAGACGCCGGCTCAAGGCCTTTAGCAGCTAAAGCTAATTAGCCTTTGATTCCTGGTGACGGGGTGAGGAGCCGGGTCCGAACGAGCCAGGAGCTAGCGCTAGCACTAGCGCTAGCGCCGCGGCGGGGCCCATGCTGGGAACATGTTTGGCTCCTGCATTTGCTGCCTGTTTGATCAATACAGAGCCCAGCCGCTCGGACAGCAGGCTGACACGCACGCCGCCAGCAGCACAGAGCAGGGCGGAGCTAAACAGCCACACGGACGGGCGTGGCCAGTGTCACATGACTGAAGGAAACCGCCGAGCAGCCGCCGGACTCGACCTGAATCCTCTGAAACCGGGACAGCGCAGTCGCTGCTGACCGCGATCCAGAGCTGGAAAGGTCGGAAAGGTCGACCTTGGCGCCCACCACGCCGCTCCCCAGGGCTCCTGGGGGCGGGGCTTTAGAAACTGGAGCTGCGGCTGAGGTCACCGCTGCCGTGAACACGGAGGGCGAAGCTTTACCGGTGGCGCGGTTGTTCCCAGGAAGCAGCAGCTTTTCTCTCAACAGAGCTGTTTCTCATCCTGATTGGCTGAACCAGAGGTGGGCGGAGTCTCAGCAGCGAGGCCAAATCGATGCCCATCGGCAAAAGTCCGACACCGAATCTGATTTTGCGGTTTGTGAAAGTTTCGTGTCACCTTCAGACGTCACTGTGAACCGCACGGCGTTGCCGCGGTAACACGCCGAAGGGCCTGTGGCTATGTGGGGGGTTAACGGGGGAGAGCGACGCGCCCAGGGAGGGTCAGCGGAGGGTCAGCTCTCAGGACAGCTGAATATTTAATCATCTGACCTCATCGGTAAGCCAAAACCCCACAACCCCCCCGGAACCGCGGCGGAGGCTCGGCGAGGGCGAGCTTCGTCTTTCAGACGTTCTGAAAGCGAGGGATGAAAGCAGGAAGGAGGCAGGGAGTCCGGATTTAACCAGCCTGGTGAAGGTCAAAGGTGACAGCTGAGGGAGACCGGCTTACCTGGTAACCGGGTTACCAGGTTACCAGCTTAGAGCCATGATAACCATTAGCTTTATTGGAATTTCACTCATTAGTGGGCGGAGCTTGACTCTGAAACAGCGTTGATGAAGATGCTGCAGCTGACGGTGTTTTTGTCTCCTCCCTCCTCCCCTCCCTCCTTCTCTTCCTCCTCCTCTTTATATCCTCCCTCCTCACTTCCTCCCTCCTCCTCCTCCTCCTCCTCTTCCTCCCTCCTCCCTCCTCTTCTCCTCCTCCTCTTCCTCCTCCTCCCTCCTCCTCCTCCTTCCTCCTTCTCCAGCCTCCTCCTCCCTCCTCCTCCTCATATCTTCACTCCCTTCTCCTTCCTCCTCCTCCTTCTCCTCCTCTTTCTCCCCCTCCCTCCTTCCTCCTTCTCCTTCCTCTCCTCCCCTCCTCCTCCTCCTCCTCTTCTCCCTCCCCTCTCCTCTTTCTCCCTCTCCTCTTCCCTCCTCCTCCTCCTCCTCCCTCCTTCCTCTTCTCTTCCTCCTTCTCCTTCCTCCTTCTCCTTCCTCCTCCTCCCTCCTCCTCCTCTTCCTCCTCCCTCTCCTCTTCCTCCTCCTCTCCCTCCTCCTCCTCTTCCCTCCTCCTCCTCCTCCTCCTCCTCTTCCCTCCTCCTCCTCTTCCTCCTCCTCCTCCTCCCTCCTCCTCCTCTTCCTCCTCCTCCTCCTCCTCTCCTCCCTCCTCCTCCTCCCTCCTCATATCCTCCCTCCTCCTCCTCTTCCTCCTCCTCCTCCTCCCTCCTCCTCCTCTTCCTCCCTCCTCTCTCTCTTCCTCCTCCCCTCTCCTCTTCCTCCCTCCTCCTCCTCCTCCTCCTCCCTCTCCTCCCTCTTCCTCCTCCTCCTCTCCTCCTCCTCCTCCTCCTCACCTCCTCCTCCTCCTCCTCTATCTCTCTCCTCCTCCTCCTCCTCTTCCTCCTCCTCCTCTTCTCCTCCTCCCTCCTCTTCCTCCCTCCCTCTTTCTCCCTCCTCCCTCCTCCTCCTCCTCCTCCCTCCTCCCTCCTCCCTCCCTCTCCTCCTCCTCCCTCCTCCCTCCTCCTCCTCTTCCTCCTCCTCCTCCTCCTCCTCCCCCCCCCGTGCTCCTCAGGCGCCGTGCGAGCCTCCAGCATCTTCCCCATCCTCAGCGTCATCCTGCTCTTCATGGGTGGTCTCTGCATCGCCGCCAGCGAGTTCTACAAGTCCCGGCACAACATCATCCTCAGCGCTGGAATCTTCTTCGTGTCTGCAGGTCAGTGTTTCCTCCTCGCCACTTCCTGTTTCCTGCCTCTTTTCGCTGCGCTACCATCCTTCCAGGGTTTATCTAGTTCCTAAAAAAACCGATTGTGTCTCTCTTCTTTGTCCTTGTCCTCACTGACCTCTGACCCCTCACCCACGTGGCCTCCACTTGGGCGCCCCCTTCTGTCAGGGCTGAGCAACATCATCGGGATCATCGTGTACATATCAGCCAACGCCGGAGATCCCACAAAGAGCGACTCGAAGAAGAACAGCTACTCGTACGGCTGGTCCTTCTACTTCGGCGCCCTGTCCTTCATCATCGCCGAGATGGTGGGCGTCCTGGCCGTGCACATGTTCATCGACCGCCACAGACAGCTGCGGATAGGCACGCGAACGGCTGACTACCTCCAAGGCTCCGCCATAACACGCATCCCCAGCTACCGCTACCGCTACCGCCGGCGCTCGCGCTCCTCCTCCCGCTCCACGGACCCCTCACATTCCCGCGAAGCCTCGCCGGTGGGCCTCAAGGGCTTCGGCGCTCTGCCGTCCACGGAGATCTCCATGTACACGCTGCCCCGGGACACCCTCAAGTCCAGCGGCACGCCCACCGCCACCTACAACTCAGAGCGCGATCACAACTTCCTGCAAGTCCACAACTGCATCCAGAAGGAGCCGAAAGACTCGAGCCACAGCAACACAGCCAACCGGCGCACCACGCCCGTATGAGGGAGGCGGAGGCCGGGACGGCGCCCCAGCCCGGCAGAGGGTGCGGCTGCATTTCCATGTTTATAGACGTTTGCTCCTTCTCTTCTGCTGCGCGGGTTTCAGAATCACCGCCGGTCCGGTTAGCGTTTCACTGCTTCAGGAGCCGGAGGCGAGGGTGGGAACGGCGGGGGACGCCGTCCATTAATCACCTGATTTCATGGCTGTTTGCGTTAAGAACCCCCCCAACACCACCACCACCACTAAACCTCCTTTATTTATTAGAACATTTTTGCATTAAAACTGTGAATTGTTACAATTTGGGATTAAGAATTAGCCCAATCTGTAACACAAAGGTACTAATATATATAGATATAATGATTACTTTTATATATAAATTATTATGTTCATAATAATAGAGTTACAACCGAAGCAAAAAAAGAAATCCCTAAACCAAGTGCTGTTGAAGAAGAAAAGACTCTTTTAGTATTTTTTTAGGCTTCAGAAGGTGCAGCCAGTAGAATAAAATATATGAATTTAACGGAACCTTCTGGTCTTTTTCTCGACCTGCTGCTCGCTCTCGTCGTACCGGAACTTTGACCTCCTCAAAACCAACAACGGCTGAACAAAACGCTAAAAAAAAAAAGGGTCAAATCCCACAAAAACACGACAAAGGTGAAAGGAAGCGGCAGAAAGGAAGGAAGAGAAAACTGAAAGGAGTTCCAGGAGAAGAGAAATGACTGAGAATTAAGTGCATGCTAAAGAATTACAGCAGATCTGCTCCTCATACGTTAATAATTAAAGGAAACGGCTAAAGGTAACGTTTTTATGTGTTCACTTCTGATGCTTATTTGATACTTATTTTTGAGAGGACAATTCTCGCTGCTTTTTAGAAATGGTTTGGTTGAGTTCTTTATGAAAATATAAATACACGTATTTATTTTTAAAACTCACACGGCCTTAGACATTTGTTGTTTTTCTTTCAAATGTGTTTAAATTAAAATTTGAATCTTTAAAAGGTGCCAAAACTGACTGATCCTTGGATTTCATCGAGTCCAGATGAGTAAAAGATGAACCCCAGCGGGACCAAATCAGCACGTTTCACTCGTCCGTTTGTCTGAGTTAGCTTCTGTTAGCTTCTGTTAGCTGTTGTCCTCAGTCCCTATTTAATGATATAAAACATTAACTCAAAGGAATAACTGTTACAATCTGTGACTGATTTGAACTCTAACATTTGTCTTTTCTATCTAATCTATCACATCTCAGATCTGTTGTAGCTTCTAAAAGCTAAAGCTTTAATTAGCTGAAGCTAATGTGACATCTTCCTCCTGCTCATCCTCCTCCTCCTCCTCAGCAGAAGATGTCCCCTTTAAAGGTTAGTTAAGTGTTTCTTCATATCTCATCGGGTCGGAGCTCCAGGACTCCCGGGAATGACGTTAGTGGTTTAGCCCCGCCCACAGATTCCCATCACGCGTTTCTGTCATCCCCAGGAAATGGAACAAAGACGGAGAAGCTTCACTAAAAGTTCACCTCAGAGGTTTGACTGGTTTTTAAACCTGGAAAACGTATCGTGGCCACTTGGGGGCAGCAGAAGCTCCACCTTCACTGTCGCTGAGTAGTTTTTAAAATGTTAAGTAAATGTTTCACATCTGCTGCCCCCAAGTCCAGTCACGACAAATGTTTTTGTGCAGAATTTTTTATTTAATTTGAGGAAATTGCTGCTTTTGCCCCTCTGGGTGTCATGTGATCGGGGAGGGGGTGCAAGATTACATAACATGGCATCAAACTGACCAGTGACCTTTCTCTGACTTTACTGGATGTTGTGCTGGACTGGGAACAGTGGGGGCGGGGCTTACTGACCCCTCCGATGATCAAGCGTCTGAATATAAAATTACGAACACAAGAATCCCTCCAGAGGTGGAGCTCTCTGAGGGGTGGGGGTGTTTGCAGCCCGTTTGTGCTGACCGGTTAGCGCTTGCGGTCATGTTTGGACGCCTGTGTGTCGCCGGTCAAACTTCCTGTGCTGGAACCCGCGGAGGTGTGTCACCTGTGCGTCACCTGTGCGCTTCTGCAAACGAACAGGCTGCTAGTCAAACCAACAGGCGCGGTGCCCTCTGGTGGCGCAGGGGGGTAGTGCAGAGAAAGCGCCTGCAGATTCACCTGATCAGGACGGATTTTTAATCAAATATTGATTTATAGCGAATTTGATTCAAACAGGTAATAATTGTTTTCAGCATTTAGCAGACAGAATTTAAATCTTTATCTAAATATACACAACAGCACCGTGGTCAAGTCTCAGCCAAAAGACATTGCCTGTTGGAACATTTGTGTGTGTGTGTGTGTGTGTGTGTGTATCCTGCTGACAACATCCTGGTTACCTGGCTGCTGTCCCACCAGCAACAGCTGCTACCACAGGACCGGACTGAAGGTTCCACAGCAGGAGAGCCTGAGCGTGTGCACGGACAAGTCCACGCATCTACAAACACGACTGTTGCTTAATTTGCCTATAAGCCCCGCCCCCTCAGGACAACAGCTGGAACGCAGGTGAGATGACGTATGTGACGTTTGCAGATGTGAGGGCTCGTTCAGGGTCAGCTGACTACTTTTACTGAATAACTCCATCCTCCACCCTGACGAGCTCCTCTGGTCTTCAGGAGGCTGCTCTCAGGATGGAACGCCAGGATCACCTCACACCTGAAGGCGTCTGCTCCAGGATGAAAAACAGGACACGTTTTGTGGTCTTCCACTTTATTAAAGACAGCAAAAGCGTTCCGGAGGTTGCGCTCCGCCTCTTCAGGCCGTCTCCTCCTTGGCGAGGCGGTCCTTCTTGAGCGGGCCCTGTTGGACAGAAACACGCGTTAGGTCCTTCTGGACGCCGTGGAGCTGGTGTTTCCGGAGAGTGAACAGGGAGCAGACGCAGGACGGCGCCGCTCCCCTGCCTCACCGGAGCTGCTCTAGCACCGGAATGGAACCCAGAGTTCACACGGAAGCTGAAGCGGGTTACGAACGGTGCAGTGTCGAGGCCAAACATCTGTTAGCCAGGCTTACCATGAAGGCCTTCTTCTCCTCGACCGTCTGGAAGCGTCCGTGACCAAACTTGGAGGTCGTGTCGATGAATTTGAGGTCGATCTTCTCCTGAGCGCGACGGTTGGTCTGAACCAGCAGAGACTGGAAGCACAAACCAGCACGGTTCAGAACAAGAGCCCAAACAGGATCTCAAGGGCCACCCCACGACCTTTGACCTCCTCTGACCTTGCGCAGGGTCAGAACCCTCTTCTTGGTCCCCACGACGCATCCCTTCAACATGACGAAGTCGTTGGTCACCTCTCCGTAGTGGACGAAGCCGCCCTGACAGAACCAGGGCGAGGGCGGTTAGAAGGCTGCAGCTCTGCGTCTGCTTTGGGGGAAGGAGCGCCACTCACCAGGGGGTTGATGCTCTTGTTGGAGAGGTCGTAGTCAGTGGAGGCGTTGTTCCTCACCACCTTGCCGTCCTTGGTGTGGTAGCCCTGGCCGATCTTGTAGATCTTCTTGTTGATCTCCGTGCGGTGGTGGTAGCCTTTCTGGCCGGCGCGGGCCACGGAGAAGGCCACACGGGCCGGGTGCCAGGCACCGATGCAGGCCACCTTGCGCAGACCACGGTGTGTTTTGCGAGGCAGCTTCTTGGTGTGCCAACGGCTGGTGACGCCTAGAACAGCAGAGACGGTCTCCCTTTAACACAGAGGTGGGCAAACTGAGGCCCGGGGGCCACATGTGGCCCAAACAACTATTGAATCCGGCCCCAGAGCCTTCACAATCATTCCTCCAACAGCCAAATGAAGAGGGTTGTCAGCTTGATTGGTTAGAAAAAGGTTCAGACCCCCCCTTCACCTAGCATGCTAACATGTCCTCTCAAAGAGGTGGGGCAAACATCACTTGGCGCTTCACCATCCATCTCTAGTTGGAGCAATTTACAGGCTCTTCTAAATATTTTCTCAGTCAATAGTCCAGCAAGCAGGATTTTTAGCTAAACTCTGATCCTCATTGGGGGGTTAGTTTCCTGCACCACCTGGCCGACCCCTTCATCAAGATCTACAACCCAATGTGGCCCTTCAGGGTAAAGAATTGCCCTCCCCTGCTTTAACGGAAGCCACCACAGACGCCTCAAAGCCTTCTTCTCACCCTTGTAGCCGTGACCCTTGGTGACACCGATGACGTCGATCATCTCGTCCTGGGCGAAGACCGTGTTGACGGGGACGGACTGCTCCAGCTTCTCACGAGCCCAGTCCACCTTGTCAGCGATGGTGCCGCCGTTGAGCTGCACCTCCATCAGGTGAGACTTCTTCTGCCTGATGGGCAGCAGACGCATCTGCAGAGACGCATGGCTGAGACAGAGGAACACTCCTGCGGACGCTCAGACGCAGCTGCCGAGCAGCGTTGGTCTCAGAAGGAAGGCAGCATGGAAGGTTTCCTCATGAGGGTCGGGCGCCGTGCCCGGCGCCAGATCCGTGATCTCATCACAGACGGAGCAGCGAGCAGATACGGAAGCTAATGAACATGCTAACCTGTGTGTGGGTGATGACCCGGATGACCTGACAGTATTTCTTCATCAAGGCAAAGTCCTTCTCCAGCTGCTTCTTGCCCTCATCGTCCTGCCACTTCTTGCAGTATTTGGTAAAAGCCTTCTTCTTGGACTTGTACCTGTTAGCATGTAGCATAGGAAGGGGAAACGGTTGGCACAGGTCCTTCATAGCCCGAGGCCAGCGAAAGGACGCAGTGCACGGCTGCTCCTCCTTCTCGTGGTGCACACAAGGGGGACACATCAGCCAGGAGGTTTTGGCTCATGGCGCAGTTTCTAAGAAGCACTTTCCACTGGCCAGAGGAGCCCGGAGCTCATCAGGGCACGTGGCGCCTGAGCGGAGCTGCCAGAGGCCGCCGCCGTAGACATTAGGCTGTGTGGAAACGACCATTTCTACAGAGCCACAAACATCTGCTTCCCAACGTCACTGCATCCACTTCCTGTCAACTCACCAGTTCTTGTAGAAGCGGCGTTTGCACTCGTCGCTGATGTGTTCAGCAAAGATGGTCTTGAAGGAACGCAGACCGCTGGGGGTGTTGACGTAACCCACGACACCAATCACAATCATGGGGGGAGTCTCCACGATGGTGACGGCCTCCACCACCTCCTTCTTGTTCACCTCTGAAAACAAAACAATTCAGAAGGATGAAGCTGAGGAAGCGACTGATGTTCACGATTCGACGTTTAATCTGATGTTGCTCAGTACTCGACATTCAGCAAGGGACTGAAAAGCCATTATGTCCGCCCGTCGAGGGTCTCATCAAAGGCACACCATCGCCACTAGTTCTCATCTCTAACTGCACATTTCTTTTTTAGACACTCACTTGAGCCAGGTCTGTCAACCTCACGGACGATGTGCGTCATGCCGGCCTTGTAGCCCAGAAAAGCCGTCATGTGCACGGGCTTGCTGGGATCATCCTTGGGGAAGCTCTTGGCCTTCCCGCGGTGGCGGCGACTCCTCTTGCGGGGCAGGAACCCCAGAGATCCGTGGCGTGGAGCCGAAAATTTGCGGTGAGACTGCAGAAATAGGGAGATGCGTTAGTAAATGGATACTTACCACACTAATGATGCTAAAATTACAGACGTTAACATTTTACACTGGCTTTCAGATCAGTGCATTTAAAATGAAATTTTATTTATATGCTACGCGAGAAAACAGAACAAAAATACAAGCTCTTGTCCAAATTACGTTATATATCTATGTAAGTTAAGAAAAATGTTGTGATGTGACCGATTCATCATTCACAGAAATTAGCCGCGATGTTAGCTTAGCCACATTAGCACAGAGGGGAATGTCAAACTTTGTACTTCCACATCTGACAGTTGTTATACACATCGTGAAGAATCATGCACATGTTATTACATAGAGGTAACACAACTAAATTTTTAAAAATGAATATATAAATTAAGCGTTAAAGGCCGCGGTAGAGCTGCCATGTGTTGAACCTTCTACGCGCCGACATTGATAAGTGAAGTATCCTACTAAAAACAGCGATGTGTAAACTAGGCATCAATTAAACATATAGGTCAGATATAGACGTAATATTCGTGAATTAATGAAGTTAACGTCGCAGGATGTCGTAGATGACGGCAGGATTGTCTCTCAGAAAGAACACAGACTCACCATCTTCTCTCCAGCCCGATTCAAAGAGGCCCAAAGTCAGGAAATAATGCCATATATATACGTGAAACATCGCGGGATTCTGCGAGACTTTCGTCTGGTACCGGAAATACGTCAGTGCAGTTACGACGTGCCGCAATTTCAGCACACAACACCCAAATTACGTAAATAGTTATATATAAAAAAAAAATACAGACTTTTATAATCAGAAAAAGTATTTTTAAACCTTTGAAGAGTTTGGTGTAGTTTGTTTTTGTGAATTTTATCTGAAACACATACATGAAATTTTACGTACAAAAAATACATTTATTTTTTTTAATGATTTTAATGAAATTTTAAGGAAATGTTGACAATGAGCAAAGAAATATATCTGGCGCAACAAAAGACATACATTTAATCTGCTAGATTAAGGCATAACAATAGTTAGAAAAAAAGTGAAATTCATCCTAACACCAGAACATCAAATCTGTCTTCACAGTACATTTCTTTGTAATATAAATCAGTTCCTGGAAAGGTAACAGATAATTTGCTCTAAAATTTCCCCATAAAGCTTTACGTAGACTCAATTCAAATTCGCCTCCAGCCAACAGCAATGAAGCAAACACGGACATAAAGAACTCATCCTTCTCTTTCAGCACTAAAGTGGTACAAAAAAAAACAAGTCAAGAGTAGTTGAGAACGGGATGATCAGCAGTCACATTATGCTTTTGTGGTTTTTCTGAGAAAAGTTGAGCTCAGCCAACAAAATGTGCCAGCAGGAAGTATATTTCTGGGAAGGGGATGTGGATTCACCTCACTTCTCTTTTAGCATCAACACCGTCTGGACTAGCATCAAGATTTTGGTCCATGAACTTTTCACATTATTCTGTGCAGGTTTGAGCGAAGAGCTTCCTGTTGCTGCTCACTCTCCATCCACGTTCATCCTCCGGAAGAAGGACTTTCCAAACTCGTAGGTGCTGATCATGATGGCGCAGGCCGGGGCCACCTTGATTACTCTGGGCATGAACCCTGAGGAAGAATTCACAACGGTGAGCCACAAAACACCGACAGACCGGCTGAAGCTGAGCGTCTGCCGTACCTGCAAACAGGCCTCTGTAGCCCAGCTCCGCCCAGATTTCCTTCATAATCTGCCACGTGGACGAGGTTCTCTTCAGAGAAACTGCAGAGAAAAAAGATGCAGTTCAATTAAACAAACACGGCCGAAGAGAAGTTTCAGGAAGCACCGCCATCTCCAGAAGCAGATAAAACCAGAGATGAACGATACAGCAAAAAAAAAGTGGTCACATGACCGAGGATATATGAAAGAAGTTCTCAGACCTCCCAGAGAATCCATTTCTCCCAGCTGGAGCTGTCTCCGGGTCTTCACCACGTCGAACGGCAGCGTCAGGATAGCAGCGATCTGCAACCAGAACGCCACGGTAACCAGGTGCGCTAACAAGCCAAGCTAACGTTTGACTACTTACAGCTCCGGAAAAGGCTCCTGCTGTGAAACTGATGGAGAAGTTGGCCTGAGTCATCTGAGACCAGTGACACAACCGGGTCTTCACCAGTTCATAGTTAAACCAGTACAGAGCTGAAAACACACAGACACACACCTGTCACCAACAAACACGCTCGGCTTCACGCTGTCGGACTCCTTTCATATTTCTTTGGCTGTGGTGCAGCTCTCACCAGAAAACGGGACGTCTCTGAGCACGGTGGGACCCCACCCCCTCCACAGCGACAGCACGCCGTCCTGAGCCACTGCTGAGCGTATACAGGCGAACAACTCGCTGTAGGGCCGCCGGCGGGACTGCATCTTCGTGCGGACCAGCTCCAGGGGACTGATGACCGTCACCGCGCCCACTGCAAACACACAACATTTGTAGGTCACCAGGGAGACGGGGTGTCGGCATGATGTCGTGGACTTACATCGGGCTAAGGCCCCGGAAATCAGTGGGACATGGTTGCCCTGGAGACCGAGGCCGTATCGCAGGTAGTCGCACAGCTGGTCGTAACAGGTGAAGTAGATCACGGTGGCGGGCACAGACATCATTCTGCGCACATGCAAGTGAACACGAATTCAAGCAGTTTTAAAATAAGTGATTTTTTTCTTCTTCTTTACAACGTATAGGGCTGACACGCTGCCCCCTAGTGGTTCACAACAGGCAGAGCCAGGACAGGACAACTGCTGTCCCAGGACAGTGTGGTCCAGTAAAAGTGTCAGAACCAGTGTGTTTCAGGGCAGAAACACTCACAAGGTGGGTGGGAGGCCGCTCCACAGAGACCTGAGTCCTTCGTGTCGAGTGATTTTCACAAAAGCATCCTGTGCAGAGAAAGAGGAGTCGACGTTGATGTTTCAGTGTGTGTGTGTGTGTGTGTGTGTGTGTGTGTGTGAGAGGGGTCAAACTCACCAGAGTTCCACTGAAGTGTGTCTGTGTGTTATACCATCTGGAGCAACTGGTCCCCTTCTGACACACGTAGATGTGATCCAGTAATCCATTACAATACAGGAAACACTTCCCTGTGGCAGAGAACCAAGCTAGGTTTAGTCAGGTTTGCTCAGTTTGATAGAACGTTTACAAAAGCTGCAGGTTGATCAGAGAGAGCTGGCTGTTACTGCAGGGACAGAAAACCAGGAAAAACAACCGTGCAAGCTTGAAAATCAGCCTGTCTGTCTTCACAGGAGAAGGCACACGGGGGAAAAACGTGACAAGTCAATTCCAGTCATTTTAGGTTTTGGCGAGCTTTAGCAGCGGCCGTCGATACTCACACTTGGAGGGCTGAATGAGGCTTTCCCACGGAGCCGGCGTGCAGTGTGAAGCTACGGACACAGAGCGGCGAGGAAGCACAGGTTTGAAAAAGAGTAAACAGCATCAACGACAGGCGCAGCAGGGCTAGCAAAGCATCCGTGGACAGCCTGAGACGGCAGCAAAAGCACAGACTGACCTTTGTAGAAGGGGGTCTGCTGGGCCTGCAGCCGGATCTTCACCACGTCCAGCGGCGTGACTGCAAACACAACAACGCAAAGCGCTCAGTCCACCAGGATGAAGAGAGAGGAGGGGAGGGCTGGAGGATTCAACCCATGCTTTCATCAGGGCGGGAGACCGAGGAATGATTGACCTCCTCTGTCGTTGTGTGTTGACTCTCACCAAAGATGGACGTGAGCAGGGCTCCGGTGCTGGACGCCACCATCTGCTGCGTGGGAGAGATGGCAGCCGCAGGGTCTCTGGCAGCCCGCTCGCCCATCCTGACCGTCTGTCAGACCAAGAACACAGCGGCTGAACCCGGAAAGAGCACAAAGCTTCCAGACATTCCCACATTTATCCAGGCTAAAACACTTTCTGCTCACCACAGGCACACTTTCATTTAAAATATCAACAAATTCTGCAAGTACCAGGTAGCTTTCATGTTATTTTAACCACAATTGTTTTGTTTTAATTATTTCATGTTTGGGTTCATTTTAAACTTTTTAACTTTCTCTTTTCCTCATCACAAAGGACGAGTGTCGAAATCCATCACGTTTCTGAGCCGCGGGGCCTGTCTGACCTGCTGAGATTGTTTGGACTCCAGCAAATTCTCTGCTGCAGAAAACACAGTTATTACATCTTTAGTTCCACACATCAACTATTAAACCAAAAGGCCTTAATCCAAATGCCAACAGCACAAAAGCCAAATGTGAAAAATGTAATACAAAATCTAAATGAATCTATAACTAAGGGAAAGGTGTGATTCCCCCCCAGAATCACTCATTCTGGTTTAGTTTATTCAAAGGGACTCCAGAGTGACTGTGAGGAGGTGCGGCTGTTAAAGGAAGGTGACCAAGCGTGATGATAACATATCAACGGCGTGCAGGCAGACACTTGGCAGAGCTGCCACGCCACAAATTGGCGGAAAGACCCAATGAGTTGCTTTGACTGTGCTGCATTTCTTTCTTGACCTTGCTGACATTTTCTGCTGTTCTGGTTTATTTAGTTTGATTGTTTAAATTTGTTCAATTTTTAAGATGCGAAAACAACAACAAAAAACAAACAAAAAAAAAACACACATGGAGTTAAAGGTGAATGTTAATGTCCAAGAAGTTTCTGCTGTTTTTCTCACATTTATCCGAGTTAGTGTTGTTAAATTAATACTTACAGGCAACATGAAAAGGACTAAAAATTAACTATTAACTGTGTGTATATACATATATGTATGTGTGTATGTGAGAACATGGAAGTGTGTCTTCATAGGTGTTTAGGTTTTTACACAATGACGCTGCTCCAAAAATGCACGTTTGCCTCCTAAATGGGAACTTGATTAAACTGAAATACCCTCCGTTTGTTTACACGACGACGAGCTGATTACATTAAGAAATCTTAGATCTGCATCACTAAAATGAGACAAGCTTTGCATCCGTCAGGAATTATTCAGGCGTATTCGAGTTCATGGTGTATAATTAGTAGTGGCATTTTAATCTGGACACATATCTGACGAGAAGTTCTCTTTCAGTACGGTGTTGTTAGCTTCATGTATGCTAACTGCCAGCTAGCTTGTTCAGGGTGTGTAAATCCTAGCTAACAGCTGCTAACCTCTACTGTAGCCAGTGTTGCGTTGAAACGGAGGTCTGCTTTTCCATTCCAGTGAAATTAATCTCATTCCACCGCCACATCTAGATCCGATTTTTGTTCCTGCTTTTCACGGACTCTCGATCACCCAACAACATTTTTTTTTTTTTTTTTTTTTGGGGCGACATATTATGACGCTTTTAAATGCGGAAATGATGCAAATGCGTAGACACTGCTTAATCTACAAAGGTCGTTTCTGTGGAGGGAACCTGTTCAGATGATTTACAGATCGGCGCTTCCACTGGCTGCTTCTACAGCCACTTCCGCACTTTTGCCACCTACAGGATATTATACCACAGTGCATGTAAGCGTTTCTTTTTGTGAGTCCCATTTATTTGGACTTTAATTAGCTTCATTTAATGTATTTTTTGTAACAACATTTTAGCTAATTCATAAGTATCGAATATTTCCGTATGAGAAACGCTTACATAAGAAGTTAATTTCCTCGTGTATTTCTTAGTTTTCTGCCTGCGCTGTGGCATTGTGGGAAATGTAAGCTCTGTCTTTCATTTAAATTTTGAAATGAGGAACTATTGAAACAGTTCACACCAGCCCGCCTTCTGTTAAGGTAGGACAAAACACAGATTTACAGCAGACGTGATACTTTCTGCATTTTTCTGTTTTTATTAGCAATTTGTGACTTAACAGATAACCTTTAACCAGGAAGTGATTCTTTTAAGAAAATAAAAGGCTACATTGTAAAAGCTACATAACAAGTAAATAATCCATCACAGAATTAAGTGATTGAATAGAATTGTGTTTATTTGTTTTTTGTTTCTTTTTTGCTTCCTTCGTGGGGGACAGAACTGTGTGAAATTGTCTGAAATAAACTGAAACTGAAAACTGAAACTGAATTGAGTGATTAGCATGTCTAATAATGACATAGTACTTAATAGCCTAAATGTTATTTTAACTGTGTTTTAACATAGTTTATCAAAATTTTAAAACATCACTTGGTGTGTGTTCTTCTGTCAGATGCTGTTGGCTGTGTTGTTCTCGGGGGTGCTGCTGGTGCTGGTCGGAGCAGACGAGTCCCCAGGAGGAAGGTTTGGTGTCTGCAGTGATCGGGTCAGTGGTTCCAACTCCAGCTGTGACATTATAGTTATAGCTGTGGTCCAGATCTTTTTCTGACTTCCTCTTTAAAAGAGGAAGGTTTATTTTTGCTAAGTTGTTTCACTTCACTGTAGACAATAAAGGTTTTATTATGTTTTTTTAAACAGGCTGGATTAAACAAATGCAGGTGAGAATATATTTATGTTTTTCATTTTGCAGGAAGTTCTCTGCCCTGATGGGAAACGCTGTTGTCCTGAAGGTCACCTGTGCAGCACAGATGGACGCTCCTGCATTAAACCAGGTGAAATCCTCTTTTACAGACAACTCATATTAAGAAAACAGCCCCAAAAGGCTCCTGCTACAATCTCTCCTGCCCCCAAAACTGCAGGCCATTTGCAGCATGAACCTCGGTACGTTAATCTTCTGGATTAACCTTGAGTCTAACAAGGCCTGCCTGCGTCTTTGGTCGCAGTGAAACGCAGCCTGTCTCTGATGTGTTTCTAAAATTAAATACAGGAATATTTCCTCTGGAATTTTGAGCACGTTCAGAGTTTCTGCTGCACAAGTTTACAGGAAGTCTTTTTTTTCCAGCTGTTGTCCGCTGCAGTGAAATGGCGGCGTGTCCAGATAAATACACATGCTGTAAGAACAAAAGTGACAGATGGACATGTTGTCCTCTAGAGCAGGTAAAACACACACACAGAGGATGGTTTTCAAGTTAAAGACTAAGATCAAAGACATTTACTGTAAAAGATTAGAGATTTTTCAACTGAAAACTCTTGAAGGGAAGAGAACATCCTCATACCTGTTTAGCTTCAGTGAAAGAGGAACCAAGTTCCACTTCCTGTCTCACTTCCTCTCCAGGCCGTGTGCTGTCCTGATGGAATTCACTGCTGCCCCGCCCACTACAGGTGTGACCCGCAGAGCACCTCATGCATCAGCGGAGATGCAGTGATGTCATGGTACCCCAAGCTTCCTGCCGCCCTCCAGATTGACTCTTACCATCAGGACGTCCAATGTGACGACAAGACCAGCTGCCATGATGGAGAGACCTGCTGCAGACTGTCCCCGAGCACCTGGGGCTGCTGCCCCTATACTGAAGTACAATAATCATGTGACATCTGTTAATTATGTGTATTTAAAATGAGTAGTTCTGACTCTCTGTGGAGGGAAGTCATTAAACCTGCAGGTACTTTCCAGGCGTGTTTCGACTGCAGTATTTAACATTTTGTCCCTCTCCTGTCCTTTCTAAAGGGGGTCTGCTGCAGTGACATGAAGCATTGCTGCCCCACCGGCTACACCTGCACTGCAGGGGGACAGTGTATGAAGACCAGCAGCCTTCGCTGGTTCAGCTGGAACAAAGAGAGAGCGAGGCAGCTAATCTGACTGGGTCTGCACCAAATGCTGTACTTATGCTGCTAACTTTACAGCAGTCTCATAACTGGCATCAATAACTATAATTTCTTTAATTAACTGCATAACTAATAATCAGTTCCATTAAATTGAGTAATCTGCATAAAACACAATGTTCATTTAAATATGTGATTTAAACCATCTTTCAATTTCCCCGTGTGATCATGTGCTCGTGTCTCCTGCTTGTTTTTATTACTGGAGAACCCTTCTTGGTGTTTTCAAAGTTTTTTTTCTATATTTTTTTATTTTATTTTTTGAGAAAGCACACATTTACAGTAACATTTATTCCGATCTAAAGTGACCTTACTTTGATGCTCCAAAGACATGTCCTCGGTTATTTCATATCTTGTTTCAATTTTTTTCCTTACATTTAGTTTTTTTTTTTAAGAGGGACTTTGTCCTTTGATCTTTCAAAGAGCAAATGCAAAGGGGCTTTGATCATAAAGAGACCTGGAAATAACAATAACATGGGGGTAAATCAGCTGTGTGGCGGAAGTCTGCGCTCTCAGAGTGCTTTTGTAGTTTTATATGTGGCTTTTATTTTGAAGTGTGGCGTTCTTCTTCCGCCGGTGTGACGTCCATTTCTCCAATGACGTATGAATCATCGTTTCCAAGATGGCGGTGCACCTGTCTCAGTGATCCGTGTTGTCTGCGCAGCAGCAGCGGGAAGAAAGTGTCTCAAAGCCCGTCACGTTCACACACGGTTCCAGCTCCAACATGTCCACGGAGGAGCTGTCAGCGTCCGACAGCGAGGCTGCCTTCGCCGGTGCTGGAGAGCGCTGGGCGCCGGTGGGCGCTGTGGCCAGTCCGGAGCTCGAAAGCGGCGTCGTCGGCCAGTCGCTGCCGAGAGGTTGTCAGTCGGTGGCCGAGGAGGACATGGCCGCTCGGCTGGAGAAGCTGGAGGAGGAGCAGACCCTGCTGAACTCCTCTCTGCTCGCTCTCACATCCCACTTCGCCCAGGTCCAGTTCCGACTCAAGCAGATCGTTCACGCCCCGAGCGCCGACAAGGAGAAGATGCTGGCGGAGCTGGAGGAGTTCGCCTTCAGGGGCTGCCCGCATGTGGTGGGCTGCCGAGCCCGGGACGACAAGCAGCTGGAGAACTCGGTGAGGTTCGCTGGTCCAGAGACCCCAAAAGCACTGAGAGAGGACAGAACAGCAGAAACATGAGGGATTTTAACCAGACAGCAGCAGAAACATGAGGAATTTTAACCAGAGAGCAGCAGAAACATGAGGGATTTTAGCATGATTTAGTGTCATCGTCAATGGTGAGCAATGATTCGTCAGATTCAACCCAATAACATCAATTCTGCACAAAATCACAGATCAAACTTTCACCAAAAACAAGAATCTTATAAATAACTTCTACGTGCGGTTGAAGTTTATCTCATTTTCAAACTAACGCCATCTTTATCTGCTATATTTTAAGATTGTGTTATGGTAATTTATTATATAGTTTATTGATCTTATAAGTCTGCTTCAAGACCCGATCCGATTTTCCATTTTGATAATATTTGCTAGATAAACCCAGGTAAGAATCTTCTGATTATGTTTCTTCCAGGTTCTTCATATTCATTGGAGCGGGTTATCGGGCTAGCTTCATCTGGTGGTTTATATCTGCTTATTAAAGGCTTGTCTGATTCTCTTTCCATAAGTCCTGTTCTCTTCACCCTGAAGTTTTTTAATGTTGTTTCTGGTCTCTACACGCTTCGCTTACAGGAGGATCTGGTGAGTCGGAGGCTTTCGCGCTAGCCTACGAGCTAATGTTTTCTGGATGTTAAAGTTGCGGTTTGTGTGAATCTTCCAGACTGAAAGGGAGAAGAGGGAACGTCTGGAGGCTCAGCGGGAGAAGCAGAAAGATCTCATCTTTCAGCTGAAGACCCAGCTCGATGACCTGGAGAGATTCGCCTACCAGGAGGGGAGCTACGACTCGCTGCCGCAGTCGGTCGTCATGGAGAGGCAGAAGGTAGGACGACACAGGTGGAGGTTGTCAGTCCTCCAGAAGTGGTGGTTGATTTTTTCTGTAGTAGTTGTTGTTGTTGAGGCCTGAAGCTGATGTTTTGAGGTTTCCTCAAACTCTCCATGTTTACCTGTTTCAGATCAGGTGTGACGAGTTTAAGTTCTCTCCAGGCTGTATGATCACCATGTCCATGTTCTTACCAGAAAGTGTCTGACCAAACCTGTTTTTTCTGCTCCGTTTACCTCTGAAAAAGGTAAAATGAGCGAATAGAGCGTACATTTAGCATTTAGCGAAGGTCCGGGTGGTGATGTAGCCTCGTCTCCGTCATGCTGGTGAGACTTTCGTGCAAACATCATTTCTTTGGCCTGTTTTCAGGGTGAAAATGAGAGTTTCACACCAAACAGCGCGTGTGAGGCTAACAAGACCTTTGTGATATCATTGGCCTGATGGGGGCGCTAGTGGGGTTGGCAGCAGAGATCGCGTGATAACCTCCAGACTCTGGTCCTGTTGTCAGGTCATCATTGATGAGTTGATCAAGAAGCTGGACGTGAACCTGAACGAGGACATCGGGAACCTGTCTCCCGAGGAGCTGCGGCAGAGAGTGGACGCCGCCATCGCTCAGATCGTCAACCCCGCCCGGGTCAAAGAGCAGCTGGTGGACCAGCTCAAAACGCAGATCAGGGACCTGGAGATGTTCATCAACTTCATCCAGGGTGGGTGGAAGCTTCTGCTCCGCTGTGTTAATCCAGCCTGCTGCTTCGGGGCGCTAACGTCTCTCCTCCTGGCAGATGAGGCGGGAAACCCGCTGCTGTCGGACGGAAACGGTCAGCGCTCGCAAACGTCAGCCAGCAACAGCAGAGATTCAGGAATGAAGAAGAATGGTAGGTGTCACGGTGGGCCTCCGTGCTAACGTGCTAACCTGCTGCTGGCACTCTGACCCACGTCTGTGTCTGGCTTTAGTCGACCCCGAGCAGGCCCAGAAGATCCGAGAGTCTGGCCTTCAGCTGATCCAGAAGGCCCTGGCTGTGCTGCAGATGTTTGCTGTCAGCCAGTTCGGCTGCAGCCCTGGACATCTTCCACAGAGGGTCTGGCCTCAGGAGTCCACCGAGCAGGACTACGGGCCCCTGCTGCAGCGCCTAGAGGG
Source organism: Pao palembangensis (assembly GCA_015343265.1). Lineage (NCBI taxonomy): Eukaryota > Metazoa > Chordata > Actinopteri > Tetraodontiformes > Tetraodontidae > Pao > Pao palembangensis. Next base: position 21,123,713 of record CM027085.1, on the reverse strand, counting down.
CGCTGTTGAGAAGGTGCGGGTGCTGGGCTCTCGCAGGCAGCCTGCGCTCGAACCCGTGGTCAACTACACCAGCAACGAAGCGCTGGGACCTCGAGATGAGCTCACCGCGGTGGTCAGGAAGGAGCTGGCGCTGGCTCTGAAGGAGCTGCTGGCCCACGGCCTCTTCTCGCCCTCGCAGACCATGAGCCTGGTCCTCGCACCCATCTCCTGCCTGCTGCCTCACCAGCCTGCTCCTCAGACCATGCATCCCTGGGACCTCTTTGTGAAGTATTACCACTCCAAGAACGGACGGGCCTTCGTGGAGTCGCCGGCCCGCCAGCTGTCCCAGTCCTTCAGCCTGCCTGTAGGGGGCGCTCCTGTGACGGTCACCCCCAAGCAGTCCCTGCTGTGGGCCATTCACAGCGTGCTGCAGGAACACGGTCGCTACAAACGGGGTGCGGACGCCAAGTTGAAAGCGCTGGTGTGCATGGCTCTGAACGAGCAGCGGCTGGTGTCCTGGCTCAACCTGCTCTGCAAGTCCGCCACGCTGGTGCACCCTCACTACCAGTCCTGGAGCTACATGGCCCAGACCGGCTTCGAGGGAGCGCTGCGCATCCTGGGCCGCATCAGCCACCTGAAGTTCAGCCTCCCGGTGGACCTGGCTGTGCAGCAGCTGAAGAACATCAAAGACGCCTTCTGAGCGCTTTTGGTTGGGCTAACCCCGCCCAGATGGTGACAGCGTTCACATCTGGAGCTCTTAGACGTTTATTCAGTAGCTACTCACCTCAATTGTTTGACCTTTGCTGTCGCCGGAGGGCGGTGGGGTCTGGCTGACGCATGTATCCTCGTTTACTGTCAGCCTGCCTTAGAAGAGAGAGGAACCTCCTGTTTGGTGGCTCCTTCCTGACCCTTGGGACCCCTCCTCTGACCTATGCACCAAAGACCCTCAACCAAGTGCTTGATACCGAGGCTTCTACCTGCTAACGTGAACAGCGATTGCTTCTGCCTTCACCTTCACACCTTTGCTGTGACAGATGTGACCGTCTGTTCCAGATGTGGCAGACGCTGTAGCGATCGGGTGTTAGCTCGCGGTAGCAGACGTAGCCGGTAACGCAGGAACGTTGGTCCTGTACTTTTAAAGGAGTCGTTTTTATTTCTTTGACTGTGACGCAGGTTCCCCTCGTTTGCTTCAGGTGTGGGCGGAGCCTGTGTGAGCCGCTGCTTTGCTCCTCCCCCAGGTGTCGGACAGTGCTGGTATTTAAATGTTAATTTAATGTCTTATTTATTTCCATTTCTAAGACAATTGCAGGATAATTGTGGATTTCTGGTGAAGGAGTTTGTCTCGTCCAGAGTCTGAGAAATGTTGCATGTTTCTATTCTTTCAAACTTGAATGTAAAAAGCCCAGATGCTCTTAAAATGAGGTCAGATTCTATATTCTGTATGTTTTTGTGCTCTTGATGGATTGAAGCCTCCAACTCTGATGAACCTCTGAGATCCTCTGATCATGGATGTTTATATTTCCTGAGATTTTAAAAATCTGCACTTTCTGATTCGACAACTTTTGAACTTTAATTATGTTACTGCAGAAACGGGTCCGTTTGTAGTTACTGTCACATTTTGCTTCAGATTTTCTTTGCTTTGTGCAGTTTTTGATTAATTAAAAGTATTTTTTGCGATTGCACATTTTATCAAAAGTAGATTTGAAGTCCTCATTCAGAATATCACACTAAATCATGTTTTCTTTTTGTTTTTGCTTGTTTTATCATTATGAATATATTTGTGAATTGTGAACTTTGATTTTATCAGACATGAAGCCCTGAAATTAAATGTAAATGAACTAATGATTTTCAGAATCTGTCTTTCTTTGGTATTCAGTGGAAACATCTGTTTCTTTTAAAATGACTCTTTTTGACCTCTTAGATATGGACATTAATAAAATCAAATATTTGTATTGCAAATAAGTATCAAAACTTGTGGTGGATAAATATGTATAAATAACCAAATATATATGAAATTTATAAATGAAAGTGCAAAATTGCCGTCTTTATATTCGGCACTTTAAAGTTCGTGTGAAAATGGAGAAAAAAACAAATTAGACCGAAATAATTTAATCACGTGACCTACAGCTGTTTTCTCACAAAGCTTTTAATAGAACATCAATTCATTTTTGAATCTCTAATTTTATCAGTCAAGATAAAAGTGAAAACAATTATTTCCTTGAAATAAACGTCCCACACATGCGGAAGTTACGTCAGACCCGCGAGGTCAAAGTTGAAAAAATCCTGCCCTACTTCCTTTCCTGTTAGCGGTGGCCGTAGAACAGCATAAGTGAGTGCAGTTTTCGTTGAAACAATCTTCATCCATCTTCCCATTGTACTTCGTTTTTACCTTTTTTGTCATATCAGCCTCAGGACAAACACCATCTAATTCAGACTAATATATTCTCGTTGGGGTTTTAAATCTCTACGGGGAGAAAAGCAAAGTATTAATGATGCGTTTAGTTCCCGTGGCCCGTATTTCAACATGGCCGCTTCCTTGGTAGACGCTCGTCTCCCAGTTGAAGAGCTGGCACCGTGACTTTCCTGCTTCAAGCAGTGCAGAACTACATCGACGTTAATTCACATTAAATTAGTTGCGTCAGTGTTACTGGCGAAATCGAACTTCATTGCTTCTAGTGTTGAAAGAAGACTCTGAGGTAGCTAGGTGCTAATGCTAGCAGACAGACATCAGTAACAGAACAAGATTAATGGATTTAATTTGACAACATCACATTCGAGGTAACTCGATTCCTCGTGCTGATAACTGACTGACTGTTGTGTTTGTCAGAAATGGGCAAGTTCATGAAGCCTGGGAAGGTGGTGATGGTCCTGGCTGGACGCTACGCCGGCCGCAAAGCCGTCATCGTTAAGGTACGACGAGCCTTTCTGTTGGTGTGACTGGCTCCGAACACCCTCCAGGCGGTTCCCACACCGGTTCCATGAACGTGGACCAGTAAACATTTGTGATCTGCTTCCAGAACATCGATGACGGCACAGCCGACCGTCCTTACAGTCATGCTCTGGTCGCCGGCATCGACCGCTACCCCCGCAAAGTTACCACCACCATGGGCAAGAAGAAGGTGGCCAAGAGGTCCAAGATCAAGGCTTTCGTCAAGGTGTTCAACTACAACCACCTGATGCCCACCAGGTTGGTGCTCACCCGCCGGTTCACTGTGGTGTTGGCGAATGTTGCCTATTTATGAGGATTAAAAACGCTTGTGTAGGAGAACGTTGACTAAATGGTCGGTGGAAAAGCAAGAACTTTAAAACCAAACATGCCCAGCAGGAAGGATAATCTTATTTATTTGTCATGTTCTGATGGAGATACAGATGTGTTTAAGTTCCTCAGAAGTTTCCTAAGATCCGGATGTTTTCAGTTCGGTTGGATCCTTTCGTGCGGGAAGCTGCTGCGAGGGCAGTCGGAGACCATCCTATCAGCTGCTTATCTTGTTCCGATGAGTTGAAACGTGTAAAGAAGTGAATTGAGCAGCTTCATATTTAGTAGTTATTGTTAAGCTCATTTTATTGATTATTGTAAATATTGATGGTCAAACTGCTCCGGTAAATCCACAATACGAACCCTTGAATCTGCATTTCCTAAAAAAGACTACATTAAAGGTTCAGACTTGTGCAATATCTCCGTGGTAGCTTTGCCCCTGGGTCACGTGACGTTTGGGTTTCCTTCAGGTACTCGGTGGACATTCCTCTGGACAAAACTGTGGTCAACAAGGACGTGTTCAGAGATCCAGCCCTCAAACGCAAAGCCAGGCGGGAAGCCAAGGTCAAGTTTGAGGAGAGGTCAGTGGCTTTCTGTCACACGCAGTTATTACTGGTTAAAGGTTTAATAAGGGAATAAACTCACGTTTACGTTGACTTAAACTGGAATTTCTTCTTTCTTGCAGGTACAAGACGGGCAAAAACAAGTGGTTCTTCCAGAAACTTAGATTCTAACTTCAGTTTCACAAATAAATGTTTAAAAATGGACAAAAAGAGGATGATTGTTTCTTTTTGAATGAAAAGCATTATTTTCAAATATGCAAGAACGTTTTAAAGAATTCAGGAAAATGTTGGACTGTTATTTAATGAAAATAAATACACTTATGTCTTTAGTAAGTTGCATTTTATTCAAATCCTTGCAATCATAAATATATGAAATTGCTTTGATTAATAAAAAAAATTGGTATAAAATTATGTAATACTGAATTTTTAAAGAAAATAGCATATTTGTAAACAATTACTGTAAATTATTTAAAAACATCTCTTAGTTTTGAGTTTTTGTTTCTTACATCCTAATAGATTCTACTAAAGTTTTGATTTTATTTTTTTTGTTTATTCCAGAAGTTTCTGGCCGTACTCAGCCTGTATTAAACTGATCACATCAGTGATTAATCTCTGAATTCTATGGAAGAAAATCAGTCAAAGTCTATAATTCTTGAAAAACTCAGTTTCCTACATATGGTCCTGATCATCAGCGTCACATCTCTCTTTAATCATGATTTGACAGCACGATCATGGTCTTGAGTCAAATCTAAGCCGACAGGATGCTCTCGGTGGCTAAATTGCAGTTTTACAGTGAGTAGGCCAGCTCGACCTCAGCTCCTCGTTGCCATGGTAATACAGCCAGGCCACAAAGGGGAAGACTGTGATGGCGACAGCCGTCAACACTCTGAGGGTCCCGAGCGGAGCCCTGAGAGAGAAGGTTGAGTTAGAAACATCCAATAAACGAACAGCCTGAAAAGGGCGATTTTACCGTCCAGAGTGGCGACACAAGAGAAGCCAAACAGTCGTCAACATGAGACCCGAAAATTCCCTGAAGACAAACATGAGACTTTTTAAGACAATAATAAAAACTCCAGCTAAACTTTCATGTTGTCAGCACGTCACTGACTTCAACAGAATTCTGGAGACTTGATCGTCGTCTCCGTCTCAGCTGGAGCAGCAGACACATACCTGCCTTCCTCCTGATGGAAGAGCTCCCACAGGCGCTCTTTGTCGAGGCTCCAGCCTAACATGGCAACGACAGCAACAGAGAGCATCACATGAAGGTCAGACATACGCCGCCATGGCAACGTCTCTGTGGGGAGGAAAGACGCGAGATGTGAACGTGAAAAGATGAAATTTTCATGACTCACTAATGTCAGAGAGATAATGTTAAAAAACATTGAAAGAACTGAGACTCTAAACAGGTTATATCTTTATACATCATCTCATTGGAATTCTTCCATACATTTAGTTTGTATAATCGCGGTTTGACCACACGGGGGCAGTATGTGCACCTAAAACTCTGATTAACGCTTCAACGAGGAGAAAACTGGAATAAAGTGTTTCATCTTGACCATTAAGGAAGAGTACTCTTCATATCTGCAGCTCATCGATTAAAAAGCTTTTAATTGATCACACCTGTCACGTGAGGGTTCAGTCCGGTCAGTCCAGACAGCACCGCGGGGACTCCATAACCGACCTGCAACAGAAACCTGCTGCGTTCACGCCACAAAAACATTATAGTACAGCAGATATTTGCGTATTCTCACCATCCACAATCCTGCGTCAGGGTCGTTGATCTGAAACCAAACATGTGTTTGTTAATAATCTCACAACAGGCGGAAAACTTTGGAGAGCAAATCAGTCACCTGAACATACGTGGCCAGACTGAAAAATACGGACATGCACAGGTTGCACAGCCGCCAGGTGACAGAAAGCCACATCTTTTTCTTCTGGTTTTTACAAACGTCTCCCATTTCTGTCAGACTTCACTTCCCCGCCCACCCCGGCGCGACGCACAGATGGTGTAAACAATGTTACCTTCTGCTCGGTGAAACGGCGAGGGTGTGTTCGATTTTTCTGAGAGCTGTCCGTTTCACTGATTTCGCACAAAACAAACCGTAAAAATTACATCCAACGATTCGTTGTTATGTTATTTAAATGATGAATCGTAGTATAAGTAGGTGTTCTATTTGATGCTATAATCTCACCCGACAAATCATCACAGTTGATTCAGCCGGTAGCCAGTGGTGCTAGAGGTTAATCACTGGGCTGCCCCGACCATCAAAACAAGCGCGCATCCAAACGTCACAGGACAGTCAAAGTATCCAAGCGAAGGAGGTGCGGCCAGTTATTCTTTACAAAATAAAATTACTGTATTGTTCCCCCTTTTGTGAAGATATTTTCTTGTCAGATATATTGAACATGTAATTTTCACTTTATGATTTTGTTACTTTTTTAATGTGTTCAAAATAAACTACACGGAAAAAAATAAAACTAAAATTTAGTACAAAAGATGATTATGGTCGAATATTTTAGTCGATGCTGACTTTTCATAATAATAAAGATAAAAGTAATATCAATATTGTTAATAAAACAGCTGTATTTGCCAGACACTATAGAAAATATCCCTTTAACCCTCTAACACTGACACGATAATGACACAAAATCGATAAATGGACCAGAAGTTTTTAGTTAATAATTAACCCTGGTCTTTTTAACCTGATTAAATTCAGCGTTTCTATTTTTCAAAACACATTTCCTGTTTTGTTCTGGAAGGAACACTCCACAACATCCGGTCTTGGGCGGCTGTTGACACTGTCAGCTGATCGTGGGTCGGAAAGCTTCACAGCTAGCTGCGTTAGCTTAGCTGGATGTTTGTAACAGTCAACGTTAGCACACGGGGATATTTAACGCGCAACGAACGATTTGAAAACGTTGCTAGATTTAGCTGGTATTAAACTGTAATCTGTCTGCTAACCGCGTGTTTTGCGGCTCGGAGCTGCCCTCGGTGAGGCAGGAGTGACAGCGGGAAGGTGAACTTGATCTCCGTGGATCTGCATTGCAGCCCGGCGCTGCTGATGGAATTCAAACACACAACAATGGCGAGTTCCAACAATTCTTCATCACCGAACGGTCACAACAGCAACAGCAGCAACAGCGGACCGGCGGCTAACCACCAGCACCAGTCCCAGCACATCACCACCATGAGCAGCCCCCAGGGTGAGTGTTGCGAGCGGAATCTCAGCCCGGAGCTCTTCTGCTGCAGTGAAGGTTAACGTTAGCCGGGTTAGCCGTGGGAGGCTCCGGCTACTCCCCGGAATGAGACATTCCAAACATTTCCACCGAGGCTCCCGAGCCTGTTAATCACATCCAGTGGAAGCAGATTTAATCTCCTTGTTGATGTCCTGAGATCCGGAAATCACCAGTTACAGTTTTGACCCGTAAATGTCAGAAAATCACAGGTTATTAAAAGCAAAGATCAGTTCTGAGATTTGTCTTTGGAAGTTAGATGCAGCAGCTCGGAAATAAAGACGTTATTGCTAAACCAGACTCTTCCTCAAAAATCCAGTAAAACTCAGAAACGTCACCTTAGAGAAGGAAAGAACCCAAACAGAATCTGCCTTTAGATGCAGGTTAGGTTTGTTCTCTGTGCTGACGTGAAAACATGTTTGTTTTCCCTCTTTTCATCTGCAGACTCCAACACTTGCTGGAGATGTCAGAGCGAAACAGGTGCCTGGTTTTTATTCCCTTTCATCAGGAATCCTGTCTGCAGGTTTCTGGCAGTTTCAGTCGCTTTTAATCCTTTCTGACACACTCCTCAGTCCTAGCCAGCCGCTGGTGTTAGTGTGGTTTCACTGAATTTAAATTCAGGCTCGGAAATGTAAGATCGACAGTGATTTCCTGCTATTTATGACTACATTTGCTGAATTAGGACTTTTCTTCTGAAACGGCAGCCCTGCTGATTTAAACCTCTGGATAAATGTGAACTAATCCGGGTAATAAATAATAAAACTTGTCTGACAGGACTTCAGTTGTGTTTTCGGTGATTAATCTCTGATTTCTGAAGTGCTCTTTGATCTTTTGTCCCGTCTCACCGCTGCTAACGAACAAACGCTAACTGTTGACGCGACGGTGAGCTGCTTCTTCCGCCATCATCTCATCCTCTTTCCGTGTGTTTGTCTCCTTTGTTCCTTGTTGCTCCGGCGACGACCAACGACGACGAGGTGAAAGGACCCAACAGTCAAACTAGACTCAAAATATTGGTGAAAATCTTTCCTTCCCGATTGTTCAGTTTGGCTTTTGGGTCTTTGATCTCTATTGTCGCTGTTGGGCGCCGCCGCTCGTCTCCGCTGAAGCCGTTCGCGGTTCGAGGCCAATTTCTGTGATTGTTTTTGGTTTCCTCGCAGACTTTTGCCTGTTTTCAGGGATTTTGACCAGATTTGTGAAGGAAATTAAAGGTTGTCTTCTCGCCTTCAGGCTTTCAGATTAACCTGTCTGGAGCTCCTCCAAGTAAGCCAGCCCTCTTTTCTTCAGCGCCGTCTTTCCTCCTGACAGGCGGGTATGAGGGAAGCCTGACCTTTGACCTTTACTAACCCACCCTGACCTCTGTAGCCCCTCAAAGCCGCGACTCAGCTCTGAACATTAACATTAACGCCGACTTTCCACGGAATCAGTTTGGTTGTTGATTGTTCTGAACGTCGAGAGCTGGTTTTGCTGAATTGGAGGTTTTTCCAAACGATCTTGAGCTGGCCTCCGACCGCTTTTGTCCCGGAGGGAAGAACCTCGGCGTCACTGCCGAGCAGAACGTCCCCCAATCGCATCTTTTCTTCGGGGGTGTTTTTTTTAATTCGAGACGAGACACGTTTGCAGGTCGTCGTCTCCACCTCGTTAAAATTCCAGAACGCTCTCCTGTTTGTGGGCGGAGTCTGTCTAAAATCAAAGCAGTTGGCCTTGACGAGCGTGTGTGTGTGTGTGTCTGTGTGTGTGTGCGCTAACTCAAACGTACAGTCCAGCACCGGCGCAGAAGAAGAAGAAAAGGTGGGAAGTGTGTTTGCGGCAGGGTCGCCGACCTTTGTTTTCACGACGAAAGATCAAAGCCGAAGATTCTGACTGTGGCGTTTTGGTCCGACGCTCGCCGCGGTCAGGTGATCCGATGGCACGTATGGTGGTGGTGAAGATGCTGCATGGCCTCTGAGCGACGTTTGTCCAACTTCACCTTTGTCCCGTTTGTCTCGTCTTGGCTCGCTCATCGCTCCCGTCCGGCGCTGTTTCACCACGTGATCACATGACCATCTCCTCTCTCCACAGGCAAACGTAAAGCCCTGAAGCTAAACTTTGCTAACCCCCCGGTCAAGCCCATGACGAGGTTCACGCTGAACACGGCGGGCCCGCCCTTCCAGAACCCCCACATGTGAGTAGCCCCGCCACCGCTGGGGTGGCGCCGTCCAAACCGCCGCCGTAGTTCCTGATTTTGATTTGTTTGTTTTGGCGGCGCCAGCGAGCGGCTGAGAACGCACAGCATCGAGTCATCGGGAAAGCTGAAGATCTCGGAGCAGCACTGGGACTTCACCGCCGAGGACCTCAAGGACCTGGGCGAGATCGGCCGCGGGGCGTACGGCTCCGTCAACAAGATGGTGCACAAGCCCAGCAACCAGATCATGGCGGTGAAGGTGAGACGGGCGTGGCCAAAGCTCCAGGCCCCGCCCCCCATCCTTACTAGCGTGAACTGGTGACGCGGTTTGTCCTTTGGCTCCTCAGCGGATTCGCTCCACCGTGGACGAGAAGGAGCAGAAGCAGCTGCTGATGGACCTGGACGTGGTGATGAGGAGCAGCGATTGCCCCTACATCGTCCAGTTCTACGGCGCCCTCTTCAGAGAGGTGAAGCGGCTCTTCCCGACCCGGAACGCTGCTGCTGCTGCTGCTCTGCTCCTCCTCACCGGTCTGGGTCTGTGTTCCAGGGCGACTGCTGGATCTGCATGGAGCTGATGGCTACCTCGCTAGACAAGTTTTACAAATTTGTCTATTGTTCGCTAAACGACGTGATTCCGGAGGAGATTTTAGGAAAAATAACGCTAGCAGTAAGTGTTGCGCCTGGCTTGCGTCTCAGGTGAACTTCCCGAACTCATGGCTGCTCTGTCTCCGTCCTCCAGACTGTGAAGGCTCTGAACCACTTAAAGGAAAACTTGAAGATCATCCACCGTGGTGAGGGTCCGCTGCAGATCCCTCCGACGGCGCCGCGTTCCTGCCTCAGCTCACCGTTTTGTCTTCTCGTCCTCGCAGACATCAAGCCGTCCAACATCCTGCTGGACCGGAACGGCAACATCAAGCTGTGTGACTTTGGTATCAGCGGTCAGCTGGTGGACTCCATCGCCAAAACCAGAGACGCGGGTTGCCGACCGTACATGGCTGTGAGTAGCCCCGCCCCTTTGTCCACAGATGAATGTCCTGTTCCGTCCTTTAAGGGTTCCAACCTTCACTTCAGCCACAGACCAAAACCAGGTTCCTCTGGGGCGGCTCATGTGAGTGGAGCCCCCTGGTGGTCATCAGGGTGAGACGCTGTCGTACAGAAGAGGCCATTTCCGTATTAACCACGCCCACCCTGATTTCTGACCAATCACACGTTAGTTTTCAGACACCAGATGAGAAAAAAGTGGTTCGTTGTTATTTATTGGTTGGCTGTGGACCTCAAAGACGTGACTCAATCACGCCATCTACTGGTCTGAGACAAGCACTGCGGCCTTTAAAAGGTTTTAATCTCGTCTCTGTTTCAAAGCTCAGTTTTGTTTCATTTCAGCCCGAGCGAATAGACCCCAGCGCGTCCAGACAAGGCTACGACGTCCGCTCCGACGTCTGGAGTTTAGGAATCACACTGGTGAGTTTGAAACCGGTGGCGAAGCGTGAAACCGGCCTGCAGCTTGGAAAGTGACCCGTGTTTGTCGTCCTTGATCGTGTCTTTCAGTACGAACTCGCCACCGGACGGTTCCCGTATCCGAAGTGGAACAGCGTGTTTGATCAGCTGACTCAGGTGGTGCGAGGTGACCCGCCGCAGCTCAGCAACTCGGAGGAGAGACGCTTCTCCCCCAAATTTATCTTCTTTGTCAACGTGTGGTGAGGAATTTTTAAAAAACTACAGTTAAACTGGGTATATTTAAGACACCAACAGTAGTTTTCAAACAGAAATGATGCTGTAACTTTATGACTGTATAGTTTTATCAATATTGAGGCGCGCTGACAGTCTGCCCCCTGCTGGACAGAAGCATGAACTGCAGTTTTTCTTCTCGCAGCCTCACGAAGGACGAATCAAAAAGGCCCAAATACAAAGAGCTGCTGGTGAGTTCCCGCTCGTTTCCACCGCCCTACCTGTGTTATCAACGATCGTGATGCAAGCGTTGCCTCTCGCCTGCAGAAAGATCCGTTCATCCAGATGTACGAGGAGCGCCCGGTCGACGTCGCTGGCTACGTCTGCAGGCTTCTGGATCAGATGCCTGCCTCGCCCAGCTCGCCGACGTACATGGACTGATGTCAGGACATCGGTTCCGCACCAGAAAATATTCTGACGCTAAAATCAAAAGAAAAAGACTTTGAGAAAACAGACCTCATGTCTGTTTGTTTGGTCTCCTTCAGCGTTTAAAGAGAATTATTCTAAAGTATTGAAATGATAACGTTGATTTCAATCGCGTCTGTATGTTGATGTTAAAGCAAACTTCTGTTTCTCTCTTGTACACACACACACACACACACACACACACACACACACACACACACACACACACACACTTTAACGCACAGTAAAGGCCTCCACCCGATCAAGCCGGTAAGAATAACCAGGACATTGATGTTCTAGCAGCAGAATGTGGAATCATGCTCATGGATCGGCTCTCGTCTTCGTGTATGAACAGTCTCTCGCTCGTGTTGTAACAGAACCGTGATTTCCCGACTTTAAAGGCTGTTTGTTAGCAGCGCTGCTGATAAATAAAGAAACGGAAAGAGACGAATTCTGGATTCATTTGTTTTGGGTCAAAAATGTGAAAAACAACGATAATGTTAACTATTAAAGAAACGTCCTTATAGAGGATTCTAGTCTTATGTTCAAACACCCTTTTAAACCCAGTTTAACAGCTTTATAGTTTCAGTATGGCGTTATTTGGACGTTTATTTAAACCCTTCGTTGTAGCCCGCCCCTCTGCTTTCAGCAGCCACTCTGATTGGCCAACAAAGCTGATAAATATTGTGCGGACCAATGAGCGCCAAAGAACAGCTTACGTCATCATTAGATGCCGGAAGAAGTGTCACGTGTCGTCCATTCTCGAAAAGCGTTTTCAGCGTCCTCTAGGTAAATAACTAGGCTGAAGAAGATGTAGAAAAGTGTTAACGAGCATTTTTAGTTTGTTTTTCTTGGACTCAATCGGTGCTGGTGGCTTTTAAATCAATTCGAGGCTTTTTATTATGAACACTGGTCATTTGAAGCTGTTTCTCGGAGGACGAGTTCACCTTCCTTCCCCCCGGACTGTCTTCCAGTTCTTCCGACCCATGGCGAACTCCAACCCGGGGAGTTGGCAGCCGCAGCGGAAGGTCAAGCACAAGGAGCCGCTCCGGCGGGTCAAGTGCAAAGAGAGCCGGAGCCAACGGACGGACCTGAACGGGCCGTCCACCGTCTACCTGCAGGTGCTGGGAGCGGGCAGCAGAGACAACCCGGCCTCCATCTACGTCTTCTCCGAGTTCAACAGGTGAGCAGAGAACCTCAGATTGTTCCAGACGTCCTTGCTGATGCCTGGATATGCAAATGTGGCGTCTGGAGGCCGAGCTGCTGGTTTCGTGCTCACCGTTGCCATGGGAACGATAAACCGTTAAGGATTGGTGTTCAGTGAATGACTCAGAATTGCTGTTAACCCCGATCTCTGCTGCAGATATCTGTTCAACTGTGGCGAAGGAACCCAGAGACTGATGCAGGAGCACAAGTAAGATCTTCATCTGCGCCAGCACCGGAGTCTTCGCCGCCGACTCACCTGTCTGCTCCTCCCACAGGCTGAAAGCGACGCGCCTGGACAACATCTTCCTGACCAGAATGAACTGGCAGAACATCGGCGGTTTGTCCGGTGGCTCAAACACGCAAACAAACATCAGCAGCTTTCCTGTAACTATCCAGCGTTTGACGGGATGAAAGAACGACTCTGATGTTCTGATGTTTCCTCTTCAGGGATGATTTTGACCCTGAAGGACATCGGAGTTCCAGAGTGTGTCCTGTCTGGACCGCCGCAACTGGTGAGACTTTTAATAAAGACCGACGACATCAGCGGGATGGAACCTGTAAGGCTCCTTTACCTGCTGCCCTATCGTCGCCACCCTCACGCTGCCTGTACATTAACGTGGACGTTAAGCTGTGCTTCCACCAGGGGGCGCCGCTCTGCTCCTGTCGTCTCCGACGCTTGTCTTTGATGTGTTTTTATCAAAGGAAAACTTCCTGAACGCCATCAAGTCCTTTTCTGGACCGCTGGAAGACATCAAACTGTGTATGTACGCTGCTAATGCTGCTAATGCTAACGCTCATTAGGGGTGGGACCACAGATCAAAGGGGAGTCTGTATTTTTATTTTATTGATGAGCCGCGATTGATTATTGGTTCCAGCGGTTCGACCGTACGCCGCCGAGCCGTACACCGACAGCACCATGACCGTCCACCAGGTTCCGATATTCGGTAAGTTGGGATTGTCTCCACAGTGATTAAGTTTTTTTTTTTTTTTTTTTTTTTAACGCTAATCTACTGTTTCTTCTTCAGGTCAGGTGACGACAGGAAGTTCGGGCAGGGAGCCAGACCCCCCCTCCCCCGACAGCCCTGCGGACCCTGCAGGAGGTCCAGGTGAGTCCAGCAGAGCTGCTGGAGCTGAAGCCAGAGCAGCCGGAGACGCGCCCCTGCTGGTGGCCTTCATCTGTAAGGTAAACTCGCCTCTGCTCCTGGTTTGGGCTGCGGGGAAAGTTCTCCCACCTTCTTCTCTGCTTTTCACTGCAGCTTCACCCCAAGAAAGGAAACTTCTTGGTTCCTCAAGCCAGAGAGCTGGGCTTGCCCGTGTAAGTCTTCCAGGAATGTCGTGTTTTCACCGCCATGTTGTGTGACTCCACTAACCGTCTCCTGCTGAAATGGGGGCGGAGCTTATGCCCTGGACTGCAGCCAACCACCAGAGGGAGCCGTTTGGGCGAATCTGTGGCGCTTGATTGATTCTTGTCAATGACTGATCATTTCAGGAGTAATTCAGCAGAAATAGTCAAACTTTGATCGTTCTTTATGTTCCGGTGACGGTAAAATCTCACCAGATGATCTAACTTTGGCCGTTTTCCCTCCGTCAGAGGCACCGCCGCCATCGGGCCGCTCATCGCGGCGTTGAAGGACGGCAGAAGCGTGACCTATGAGGGCAGAGAGGTGCTGCGTCTTTAGCGTCTCCTCTGATTGGCTGCTAGTCTGGCTTCTGTTTGCTGACCGTGTGTTCATACAGATCCGACCTGAGCAGGTGTGCACGCCCACCGACCCCGGACCCACCTTCATGGTGGTAGAGTGTCCGTCGGAGGCGTTTGTGGAGGCCGTGTGTTCCGACCAGCAGCTGAGGAGGTGACGCTTCCAGCCTGGTTTATCGGATCTGCTCTGAGCCAAGTTTTTCATCTGTGGTCTTGTCCAGATATCAGACGGGAGGCTCCGAGGACGCCGCAGCGCTGGTGGTGCACATCGCCCCAGAGCGCGTTCTGAACACCGATCTGTACAAGAGCTGGATGGAGAGGTTTGACCGTCCCCACGTTCACGCTCGCGCAGAATTGTCGGCGTTGGAACCGTCCGTTTGGCTTTTGCAGGTTTCCATCCTCGACGGAACATCTGATCCTGAACGAACACGTGTCCACGGTCCACAACGCCCGGAGCCACAAGATCCAGACCCAGCTGAACATGATCCACCCGGAGATCTTCCCGCAGCTCCAGACCTGCAGAACCACGGTAGCCGGTCCAAATCCGGAGAGGATGAAGAATCTGTGTCACGTGCCTCTCTTCCACAGCTAACGCCGCGTCCTGATTGGTCGACATTTATTGTCACCAAAGTCTAAGGTGAAACCAGAAGAAACCTAAAAAGTTCTTTTTTTTGCCCTCAGGAACCTCAGGCCTCCCTTCATGTTCCGAATGTCCGAGCTGAGTGTCTCCTAAAATTCCAGTTCAGACCAGTGCTGGAGTGGCAGAGGTGAGTTCCTCTTCATCTGACTCCCCCCCCTCACCCCTGACTTTGCTCTGACTCCTCCCACTCACCCCTGACTTTGCTCTGACTCCTCCCACTCACCCCTGACTTTCCTCTGACTCCTCACCCCTGACTTTCCTCTGACTCCTCACCCCTGACTTTGCTCTGATTCTTCCCCCTCACCCCTGACTTTGCTCTGACTCCTCACCCCTGACTTTGCTCTGACTCCTCCCACTCACCCCTGACTTTGCTCTGACTCCTCCCCCTCACCCCTGACTTTGCTCTGACTCCTCACCCCTGACTTTGCTCTGACTCCTCACCCCTGACTTTGCTCTGACTCCTCCCCCTCACCCCTGACTTTGCTCTGACTTCTCTTTGCTCTGATTGCTAGAGACGCCATTCCCGTCTGTAACCCAGGTGACTTTGTGAAGGAAGCTTCCGAGGTTCCGCACTTCCTGCAGGAAGTGGAGGCGTGTGGGAAGCTCAGTTTGTCCGACGCTGCTGGAGGTCCTGCTGAAGTTTGCTGACACTTGTATATAAAATCTGACTCAGACGAGTTTCCGGAGCGTTTATTTATTTTTCCACAGATGGTGAAAAATTCCCGGAGGTAGTTTTTCTGGGAACAGGCTCGGCTCTTCCCATGAAGATCCGGAACGTGAGCGGAACCTTGGTTAACCTCAGGTGCGGCTCCGAGACGTCGGATTTGTGAGCCGAGCGACCGTTTTGTTCCCGCCGGCGCTGTAAAGACGTTTGTTTTTGCGTCTGCAGCTCCAGCAGCTCGCTCCTGTTGGACTGTGGCGAGGGAACGTTCGGGCAGCTCTGCAGACACTACGGAGACGCCGTGGACGAGATGTTATCAAAGATCTCCACCGTCTTCGTCTCCCACCTCCACGCCGACCATCACACGGTAGCTGGCGTCTGCGTGCGCGCCCACCTGTCTCTAACCTGTCTGAGTGTTTCCTGACGGCGCTCTCGTGCGTTTCAGGGTCTCCTGATGCTGCTCTATGAGCGGGAACGCGCTCTGGTACGTGAACGCCGCAGTAACAGCCGAAAAGCAGTTTCCTGGAATTAACCAGACGATTTAAACCCTTCCAGTCGAGGCTGGGAAAACCCTTGAGTCCGGTTTACCTGGTGGCGCCGGTCCAGATCATGAGCTGGCTCAACCAGTATCACCATCAGTGCCAGGAGGTCCTCCAGCACGTCGAGTAGGTGGAGTTTTTATTCCCGGTTGTACCTGCGGGGGGCGCTGTTGCTCTCCTCGTTTATCTGCATCTCCTAGGTTATAATAGTTTAGGATTTTTCATTATAGTTTTATTTAGTTTTCAGTATTTTTCTCTATAAGTAAGTTGGTTTTAATTCATTTTTAGAGCAGGTTTACTACTTTTTTTAGTATTTTTTAATTATTAATTTCAGCTTTGGATTAGATGCAAGATTTTAACCAATAATTTGTTCGATTTGTTCGTTTTTTCTTTTATTTTTATTAATTTCAGTTAACAAATGTTTTTGTTATTTCGATTGTTTTCGTTATATAATAATACTCTTGCGCGTCTCAGCTTCATCCCAAACAGGTCGCTGCAGGAAGGCGGCGAGCCGCCGAAGCCCCGGTTGAAGTCGTCGATCCAGGCGCTGCTGGAGAGGAACGGCCTGGAGAAGGTCGGTTTGGACTTGGCTGGAGAACCTCCGTGTTCCTGTTTTCATCGCTGTTTCCGCTTCAGTTCCAGACGTGTTTTGTGCATCACTGCAAGAACGCCTTCGCCTGCAGCTTCACGCACCGGGCCGGCTGGAAGCTGGCGTTCTCCGGGGACACCAGGCCCTGCGACGCGCTCGTGCGCCTCGGTGAGAACCTCGTTTGGTCTGACCCGCCGTTTCCACCGTAGGCGCTGCGTCTCCGTCCGTCCTGATTAAATTCCAGTTGATTCCAGTTTCCACTGGCTGGGGCTCCGCCCACGGCAGGGCTGGAGGCTCCGCCCACATCAGGACTGGAGGCCTCCGTCGCCCTCCGCAAAAATAGGCGTGGCTTCTCTTTTGGACGGACGGACGGACGGACGGAGCACGCCGCAACGAGCTAGCACAAGGCATTGCGTGCGGCACAGGAAGTCGGGTGCAAAGAAAAATAAAACATCGGGGAACTTGTCAAAATAAAAGCTCCCGTATTTAGAGCGATGGTTTTTACGTTATTACATGTGTGAATCCTCTTTTTTTTACGTTATTCCATGTGTGAATCCTCTTTTTTTACGTTATTCCATGTGTGAGTCCTCTTTTTTACGTTATTCCATGTGTGAATCATCTTTTTTACGTTATTACATGTGTGAATCATCTTTTTTACGTTATTACATGTGTGAATCCTCTTTTTCTTGGGCCGTTTTATCTTGTTTGTGGGTGTGTGAAACAACATCACCAGTTAACTTATTGTTTGCAGCAGATCTTTGAATATATTAAATAAATAACATAAATAACCAGAATTTACAAGAAATAATGGATCTATTACACGTTTTAGGAAACATTAACAGAATTCCACATAGTAGAGTCACTAAGAGCTGAAGAAAGGGGAGATTTTACTCCTCTAGGAACAAAGAGCGTCTTCTTCTGTGCTAATCTCTCGCGGTCGTACGTGATTTCGTTTTCAGCGTCCTGTTGACAAAGATCGCTCTGAATACGGGAGCTTTTATTTTGACGGTTTCCTGGATGTTTTATTTGCTCTTCTCACCCGACTTCCTGTCCCCATGCGGTGGATTGTGCTAGCTTGTTGCGGCGTTCTCCGTCCGTCCTCCGTGGAACCCCAGGCTGAGACGGATCTTTGCGACCTTACGGCTGATTCTGTTTGCAGGAAAAGATGCGACGCTGCTGATCCACGAGGCCACGCTGGAGGACGGTCTGGAGCAGGAAGCCCTGGAGAAACGACACAGGTGAGTTGGAGCGCACGCGCCGGGCTCTCAGGTGCGTTCTGGCTCCGCCCTTTTTATCGAGTAGGCGTGGCTTGGGACAGCGAGGTTTCCCACGATGCATTTCACCTCGGAACACACCTGAGTCGTCAAACGCTCCTGAGAGTTTGGGTTTCTGCGACAGCACCACGTCGCAGGCCATCGGCGTTGGCGTGAAGATGAACGCCGGCTTCATCGTGTTGAACCATTTCAGCCAGCGCTACGCCAAAATCCCCCTGTTCAGCCAGGACTTCACCCAGCGCGTGGGCATCTCCTTCGACCACATGCGGGTTCGTCTTTGCTCCGCCCGCCGCCGACCGGGGTAACCGGGTCGCGTCACGTGACCGTCGTCTCCGCTTCCTGTCTGCGCAGATTCGCTTCGGCCATTTTAAGGCCCTCCCCCGACTGGTTCCCGCGCTCAAGGCGCTGTTTGCCGCCGACATCGGCGAGATGGAGGAGAGACGGGAGAAGAGGGAGCTGAGGCTTTGGAGAGGAAACGGCGAGCAGCCGACGAGCGCCGCCGCTCACCCCGCCAAGAGACGCCAGGAGGCGCCGCCGAGCTGCGGCGCGGAGGACAAACGAGCGAAGAGCAGCTGAAGCTTCGGGATCAGCCCAGTTGGTTTCTTTGCGCGGATTTGTCATTTTTTTATTTAACACAACAAAGTCAACCCACAGATGCTCCGCCCCCTTTACAACATTTAGGCTTGTAAATCAAAGTTTATTTATCATGTCTGGAAATAAACAAAGATTGAGGGTGTTTTTTTGTCTGATTCTGAATTTTTAAAGTTGAACAATTTCTAATTTGAAGTGTTTATTAAAAACCTGTCCTTTAAGCTGAGAGGGAAGGATTTCCTGTTCTGGCCAGATGGGGGCGACAAAGCGCCGCGTGAGACCGCCACAGAACAGCCGTTTTATTTTAATGTCAGTTTTTTCTTTTTAACATTTAAAATGTTGGGTTCTTCTTCCTTTTTTGAGGAGCTTGTGTGTTTAATCGCGTCTGCAGCCGTGAACTTTGATTTCAACGTCTGACCTTTGAATTAGAGACGCGTCCTGAGAGGAGACGCGTCCATCTGCTGCTGGACGAGTTCTGCATCTTAAATCTCTTCTCTTTCTTTCGCAGGAAAAAAAAAAAAGTTAAATTTGGCCTCGGGGTCAAAGGTCAAATCCACGAGGGCTTGATCTGTTTTCTCCTGAGTCCATTCAGTTTTTAAGTGAATCTGAAGACGATTCAGGCCTAATTAATCGAGTCAGATTTAAGAAGCTCCGAACACTCGCGGACTGAACAGCGCCTTCAGCTGAGCGCAGTCACGTCGCCACGGCGATGGATTGGCGGAGGGATGTCGTCACGGCTCAGCTCGCTAATACGGTCAGAACCTCTCCGTTAATCCTCCTTGATTGAATTTACGGTTTATCGTTGTAGCCGCTGTTAGCCTTACTTTTTTTTTTATAACTACCATGATAATGATCTGACCTTTGACCTCTAATCTAAGCCCTGTCCTGAATGGACGTTGACATTAGCATTGCCACTGACTTTCCGTTCTCTGTCGATTCTGTTTGATGCAGAACCGACAGAATTCCGTCATTTTCTGCAGCAGAATCTGACCCCTGCTGCTAAAGCTGAACGCTAGCCGCCGGGCGACGATAGCATGTCCTGGCGGGTGGTCGCTAATCTGGACCAGGAGTGTTTGATCCCAACATCTGCTCTGAGCCGTCTTCCTGTCTTATTTTGGTCTCTTCCACGCTGGAGCCGACCGCGGGACCAGAACTTTCATTTCCCTCCTGCTGGCCGCCATCTTTGTGCCTGAACAGGAAGTGATCATCCCGACAACGTATCTGATCGCTCGTCATACGTGACAGAGGTGACACGATTCTTCCCCCACGGCGTCAAGAACAGCGCGTTTGCTTGTTTGATGACATGTTTCACGTAGTTTTTTTCCTGTTGAGGAGCCGTTAGCGTTTTAGCCTTAGCGCGAGCGTCTACAAACGTGATTTATCTCCAGTTTAGCAGCAGCAAGTTGGTGCTAAAATTATGTTACGCGACATCTGTAAGCATCATGCCATGCTAACGTTAGCCAATGAGGAGAATGAAACAAAAAACAGGTGTGTGAGTGGGCGGAGCAAGTCGCTGTGGGGGAGGGGTGATAGGAGCAGCGTGGCTAGCTGAAGATTGTGTAGAGACAGAAAAAAAAAATCGGAAACCGGCGATATTTCGTGAGTTTATCAGGGCTGCCTGAGCGGCAGATAATATGTCGACTCCTCGCCGCTCGGACGGGGTTAACCCGGGAATCTGGATAATAAATCAGCGACGGCGCCATAAATCTGCGGCGGCTCCTGATCTCGGAGATACGTCGGAGGGAAATGAGCGCGGCGAGAAAGCTGCTGACTCGCCGCCGCTTTATGTTTTTGTTTCGGGAGGCAAACAGGAAATGAAAGATGAAGACGGCGAGGAGAAGAGCAGAAACTAAAGTTCATCTTTCTGCTGCGTTCAGGTGCAAAGGTGGCTTCAGCTCACGTTACCGTGGCGATGGAAAAAGCGTGTTTGACGTACGGGTGTCAAGGACAGGTGAAGGTCATGCCTCTCGCATCCTGAGGCACCACCAAGGCCTCCCTCTGCTGCCACGGCGACGGCGCGGTCTTTAACATTCCACATGGTCAAAGAGACACCTGCCGACCTGTGATTGGCTGCGCTGGGCAGCCTGGTTGCTAAGCAG
Source organism: Pao palembangensis (assembly GCA_015343265.1). Lineage (NCBI taxonomy): Eukaryota > Metazoa > Chordata > Actinopteri > Tetraodontiformes > Tetraodontidae > Pao > Pao palembangensis. The sequence goes on along the minus strand of CM027085.1, from coordinate 21,103,092 downwards.
CGAGGGTGCTTTCCATGCACACACGAGGCCGCGGCGGCCGTACGGCGCTGGCCTGTGATTCGTCATGTGTCTCCTAAATTAGAAGCTGGCGAAATGAAAGTTTAATGAATTTTAATGATCGCCGCCGAAAAATGGGTCATTGTGACGGAAACGTTCTGAAGATCCGGGCGACCAGCAAAGGACGAGTGGACAGAGCGCTAACGTCCGGCTAACGTCCTGAAACGACGCTAACGCAAGAGCGCGATGAGGCCAATCTGTCCAGTCATCTGCTGTTTTCGCAGTAACCAGCAGGGGGCGATCAAGAGCCATTCTGTTGATGAATCAACGTAGCCTTAGCCTATTTAGCTAAGCCTATTTAGCTAAGGCTAACAGAATAGAACATACAGGTGTTTTTTCCTGTGTAAATCCTCCTTTTATCCATTTTTAAACGAGGAAAAGACCCGACGCTGCTTTGATGTTTGTCCAGTTAGTTTGTTTTTCTTTACTCTTTGACTTTTACTTTGAAACGATGAACCATCTGCTCCCGTGACACCGCCGCCGTACGCCGCGATGCTAACATCCTCGCAGATGCTGCTGCTGTCAGAGCGCCAGACGTGCGCGTGTGTGTGTGTGCGTGTGTGTTTTGGCATTTTTAAACAGAAGTTAGATGCTAGCCAGATCGCTGGTTAGCTAACGCTGACATTTTAGTCTCTATAACCACAATGGACATTGTAGAGAAAGAGCATTAGCCATCTCTGCTAATGTGACAGATATTAGCTAGCTAAATATAATGCTGATTAGCGTGTTTTGACGGTAACAGGGCAGATGTTAGCCGTACTGCTTGCGTAGCTAAGGCTTTGTGTTATTGGTGCAGTAAAAAATCATATTTTGAGAATTTAATGAAGGTTGTCGTGTTTTGGTTTGATGCTGATGGAGTCTGACGACGCTGGGATTGGTTCTGCACTCAGATCTGGAGGGCAAATAAAGAAATATTTGAATAATTCATGACGATCTCTTTGGCGAGGGAGCCTCGCGCTTGTGATGCGTCTTTATATCTAAAAAAATACCGACTAAAACATGGATTTCACCGGCTGCCCAGACTGGGAAATCTCATTCTTTTGAAACGTGTCGCTTCCGTCAGGACGAAGGAGAAGTTCAGGAACGTGCAGCAGCACGCCGCAGTGTCACAGCGAAGGATTCTGGGAAATCCAGCAGCATGTAACACGCACCGCCGCGCACTGAAACCTTTTCTTCTATTATTCAATCATCTTCCTTTGAACTTTGGCTCAAATTTAAATTTTCACCACGCAAGCACTTCTTTTATCTCCTGCTGGACTGAAAATGTGACAGAACGAGGCGCTCTGATCGGCTGAACAAGAAAAGGAAAACTCAAACAGGATCAGGTTTTTGTGGCATCAAAGTCAGGTTTTATTAGAGGTATTTCCCACAAATCAGCGCTCTTTGTCCCTGCTGACAAATAAAAGGCTAAAACCAGCTAAAGAGGAGCTAAAACTAGCTAAAGGTGACCTAAAACCAGCTACAGATGAGCTAAAGAGGTAATTAGCATTCAGGATCACCGTTGGACACGAGAACCGCGTCCATATCCTCTGCTAGCCAGGTGACAGCTAGCAGCAAGGGGTGTTAGCTAGCTGGAGCTGTTAGCTCACACAGACAGAACCGTGCATTAGCTAGCTAATAGAAAACAGCCTTCTCTGGCGTTTATTAGCTTCGAAACATTGATGTCATTGCTAACGTTTCCCCTGGTGGGCGGTGCCTGTGCGGAGGTCCGACCTTCACCGCGGTTACGGCCGATAAGGATCCGTCCTGTTGACATGGCGATGTCCCGTTCTGATGAGCTAACCGCCGCAGGTAAACAGGGCGTTTGTCTCCTCCGAGGTGAGTCGGCAGGAAGTTGTTTTCATTCCAGATTTCATCTCTGCTCGGTTCGATGAAAGATTGTCGCCATCCTTCACCTGGCGACCACGCCGCCGCTGCCGCCGCCGCCACCGCACGGCGTCTGTTGGTGTCAGACTGGTTCCGGGATGGAGATCGGCCTTCTGGGATGAAGCGCAGCAGCATCTGCTGCATAATTCATCTGGAATATGTAGAAGAGCACCGCTGATGGGTTCTCCGCCGCCGTTAATGAGACAAAGCCGCTTGTTTCCATCTGCTCATCGCTCGGCTTCACGCCATCGGAGAGGAAGCGGGACGAGCGTGGCTCCGCCTCTGTCTGAACCCGAGCCCTAGCGGACGTCGCAGCAGGAGGTCAGTACCAGACAGACCGTCTCCCCACTGGGAATAAGTCACGTGATCCATCAGCGCCGCTTCCTGTCTTCAAATCTGACGTCGTTGGCGATGGTCAGTGGGCGGGGCTTCCAACGTCTGCGACATCTGCAGACGTTGGAAGCCCCTCCAACGGCAGTGGATCATCCGCCCCACGGATCTAGTCTGCGCGTGGTGACTCCAGGGAGGCGAACGGCCAGGACGGGTTCGGCCAGCAGGGGGCGACAGAAACGAGCGGTGGCTCCAGGCGTCGTCGGTTAGCATCTGCCTCCTCCGACGGTACGTCTGAATCTGCCAGATGTTCAAATCTGGATGCGATGGGTCTACAGGAAACAGCCGAGGGCAGATGGTTGGGGGGGAGGGGCAGATGGTGGGGGGGAGGGGCAGATGGCTCCAGAGAGAAGCAAACAGGAAGTGTTAAACAACAGGAAATGGTATGAACTTGATGAGTCGACCTCAAGAGGTCGGTCATTTCCTGTCTGGTTTGTCCTTCCTGGTCTCTTCTCTATGGCTCCGCCCACCTACCTTCCACCCTGACACTCCAATGTCATTCACACGCACACACAGCTAGGTAATTCCAGCTACTTCCTGTCTGGACAGGAAGCCGCGGCACCTTTTGAATTGTGTCTCCTTGACGTGTCAGGAGTGGCGAGATGCGGAACATTAGCGAGAACAAAGCGCCGCGTGGCTCCCGTTAGCTGCAGCCTTTCAGCGGATGGTCGACCCCGGGGGAAGGGGGGGAGGAGCCGCGCCGCTAATTAGCCGCCGGGGCCGAGCGCGCCGACCAGACTGGACGTAAAGTTTGATACAAGCATAAAAACCGATTTTTGCTGCCGAAGCGCTTTGTTTTATGAAACCCAGGAGGAGGAAAATGTGAAGCGCGGCGGCGGCGGCGTGCTGTGTCAGGCTTCCAATCACGGGATGCGCGGAGCTGGAATGTGTCTGACAGTGGGGGGGTCACAGGAGGATCGCCGTGGCGACCGCCTGCGGCTGATTGACTCCAGCTGAGCACTCGTTAGCATTCCTGCCGGAGCGTCGCCGCCTTGTTGATGGAAATCGCTACCGAAACGTTTGTGATTACAGGAATCAGTGGGGATAAGCCCCGCCCCCGAACGGTGGGAGGGGGAGGGGCAACAGCACATCGCGGGTAGTAACGTCAACGCCAGGTGAGGGCGGCGTTAGCATGTGAGCGAAGCGTCGCGTTAATGCCACTTTACCCTCTTCGTACGCTGCGTCGAGGTGGTTTCGAACCTTTTACGAACCTTTGCCGCCTGTTTCTCTCCTGGTTCCTGTTAGCTTCGTTAGCAGCAATTAGCATTCAGAGAAGCTGGACTTCCTCGTTTGGCGGCCTTTTAATTAAACGGTGTCGATGACATTCCGGAGCCGCCGCCCGTAAATTATGATGTTTTATTAAAGAAACAATCAGCAAAAAACAGCCGGTCAGTTAATATTTAATAAGCAGCAGCTGGGGAGGAAAATGGAATTCCTGATGGGGAGCGCCGGAATAAAGCGGTGGCGCTCGCACGACCTTTGACCTTTGATTATCGGAGTTTCGGAGTGTTGTCGGCGCTCAGGCTGTTTCCTGTCAGCGTGGTGTTGTGTGACTTCCTGTCAATGGCAGCGAGGGGGCGGAGCCTGTTTCCAGGTGGTTATGGAGCAGCGCTGGGGTCGCCCAGCAGGTGGAGCTGTAGATTTGACCCTTTCCGGATCCAGAAGGTTCCTGTCGGACGGACACACGTTTGAGAGCGAAAAACATTCCTAAACACGGCAGAAGCACCGAGCTTCGTCACGATTCCTGCTGGGTTCGGATGTGAGCAGCGCCCCCTGCTGACCGGGAGGCTCAGGGGTCTTTGTTTGTCCTCCCGGGCCACCGTCCCCGGCTGCAGATTCATTTACGGACGGCGGATTCTGCCGCTCCTCTTCCTCATTTGCATGTTCCAGCTGGAATAATGAATCCTGCTTGTTTTGGGCTCATTAAAATCCTTTAACGAAGCAGCGCCCGAGCTGATCGCCCAGAGCCTCATTAGGCTAAACCCCTCTGAGCGACGAGCTCGCGCCACAATCACCTGCAGAGGAACAACTCGACAGTGCTTCGCGGGCTAACGTTCCCGCTGACGAGTCCGTCGTAGAAACGCTTTAAATCGTTCCTGCTGGTGATCAGGCGCCTTCGAGGTCATGCGCGGCTTGTTTGTTAGCATGCTAACAGCAGGAGCTGGTTCCACTTTCTGGCCGAAAAAAGGCAAAGGTGTGAATGCTAGCTGTTAGCATGTGCTGCTTCCTGCGTAGAGCTACCGAACAGGTGGAAAGATGAGCGCCCACCCCTCCCCTCCCCCCCGCTCACCCCTCCCCCGCCCTGTGTTTTTGTTTATTTACTGAGAACCAACCACAAACACAAACATCACAAGTTCAAGGTGAGAACTGCAGACCGTCTCTGGCGGCGTTGAGGGCAGAGGGGTCGCCGCGGCGTGGCGGCGAGTTCCCGTCAGCAGGGAGCGAAAGCGTTCTGCTCCTCGCGCCTTCGGCGCTCCCTCCAACGACCTTTGACCCCGACCACCGCATTAACGCCGATCACGGAGATTGCTTTAAAACTCCTTTTCAGGTATGCGGCTACGTTTTCGATTTAGCCGTTAGCGGCGGCGCGGCGGCCCAGGGAGTCACAGATTATTCTCATTTATAACCTGGACGTCTGCGTCGCCTCACATTCACGCTCATTATTCTCAACGGTAATTGAGGCCAAGACGAGTCAGTTAACCCTCAACGCGTCGGCGTGAAACATGGAGGCAAATTAAATCTGTTAGCTTAGCATCAATTATTAACCGCTAAAGTTAACTTTCTCTCTGTCCTGCGTCGTTTCGGCCCAAAGCTATTCATAACACACTGTTGTAGGAGAGGCTAGCATGACCTTTAACTCCTCATTTCCTCTTCCGTCACCATCAGCTGACAGGAAACGAGCAAACACACGAGCAAACACAGGCTAACGCTAACGTCGGCGCTATTTTAGCGGGAAAGACAAACTAACCAGTTTGTCATCAGCCAAGAGTGGATCCGATCAACTATTGGAGCAGCAGAGCCCCGCCCCTTCCTGTCGCGGGTGCGTCCGGCCACCCAGCAGGGCGCCTGTCCTCCTCTGGATTCGTGTTCCGTCGCCGCCGGTGTCACTTTGATGGAGCGTCCTGCGTCGGCTCTGACACTGATCGATACGCAGGTAATTACACCTGGCGCTGACGGATGGCGCCGGCCCGCCCAATCCTCCGCCGTCAGAAGCGCTGCCAGCGGAGGGTCAAAGGTCGGCGTCACCCTCAGGCCCGGCTGGACTCACGGATGAAGCCATTCCAGAGGTCAAGGGTCAACTGAGGGCGCTATAACGTTTAAGATCCAGACTTTTTTTTTCTGTCAGCAGACATCAGCTGTTCCTGCGTCGCCGACGGCGTTCAAACCGTTAAATGAAGTCACGTTAGCCGCCCGTCAGGACGGGAACGGGTGATGTCAGCGGGCTGGGCCGGAGCCAGGAGGCTGGAGACCTTCCAGGGATCCTGGAAGGTTGATCACGGAAGGTCAGGAGGGATCCTGGAAGGTCGATCACGGAAGGTCAGGAGGGATCCTGGAAGGTCGATCACGGAAGGTCAGGAGGGATCCTGGAAGGTCGCGGCTCTGACGGTAGGGCGCCACTCTGAACCGGCCCGGCGGACTTTCCCGACCAACAACAGCAGATTCCTCACTTTCCTCATTTGGTGTCTTTGCTGCTGGACCCAACAGCTCCTGAAACTTCCACAGCTGAGCACGTGTGTGTGTGTGTGTGTGTGTGTGTGTGTGTGTTGTTTAATGAGTTCATCTGTGGGAACGCTGGCCAGTCAGATCAGTTTAAAGCAATAACAAACATCTCCTCAGGCGGAGAGAGGAGAGAGGGAGGGAGAGAGAGAGGGGGAGGGAGAGGGAGACAGCGCTCCATTTCGGCTGCGGTCTGAGCGTCTGTGGTCACCTGACTGTGACTCCTGACCGAGTGTTTAATGGTGACGGTTGAGTCTAGAGGTCAGAGGTCACGAACCTTGAACCGGTTCTGCCGGGGCTTCTCGGTCCTGAAGACCCGGATCCTGCGGCGGCAGAACACGTTCCTCTGGCGCCTGACGGATGTTCACGTGTCCCGTTTGTCCAGCGTGGGCAGATCAGCGCGCTGGTTTCCTCCTTCCTGCCTCCGTGTCGCTGTCATTGGGAGCGCGTCGTGTTTTTAAACCGGCGAGAATCGGCGTGTTTACCAAACGCTTGTCCCGTCTTTAATAAACCGCCGTCTCTGCTGGCCGGTGCTGTGACATTTATTTCCAAATGGTAATTGATTCAGAGGAAGCTGTTAGCATGCAGCGGCGGCGGCGTAGCGCCGCTCCTCTCGGGGACGGCGGAAAGACATTTCCCGCTCTTTGGCGTGTTGGTTCCGTGTTTGGGCCCCTGGAGATGTCAGAGCGAGAGTTCCTTCCGAGCACGTCGCGCTCGCTCACTTCCTCCCGTCGGCCCAAACAAACCAAGAGCGCCCCCTGCCTGTGTGGTCGCCGTGGAAACACTGAAGCACAAATCAGGCGCTTTCGTTTTCGGAGGAAATACGAGCTCATTATTCTCCCGCCGGTGTCGACCTTCGCCGTCGCCGTCAGCACTTTTGCTGATGCTAGCGCCGCGCGCTCAGAGCTGTTTATCGCTAACGGACGCGTCCTCCGCCCGTTGCGTCGCCGTTTTGACGTCACTTTGCGAGAGACATCCGTCAAACGCTCGGCGGCCTTTTCCCGCTCTCCTGTGTGAACGTCGGTGTCGGAGCGCCGCGGGCTGAGAGAGCCGACCATGTGACCAGTGCCACTTCCTGTTTAAATAGCGGCAAACGCAGATCTCGTTTGTTGACTCTCGGTGTTAACGTCCAGGTTAACGTCGAACACGTTTTAGCGTCTCAGTGAGACGTTGCGGTCACGCTAACTAGCGCGCTAGCACAACCCACCGGTTCTGACTCTGAACACTTCCTGTCAGAGGGTTTATAAATGGTTAAAAATGGCTGTTCGGTGGTTAAGTTGTCCCTCTGGGGGCCGCGCGGCCCCTCGGCGCTCTGAGAGTAATAAGAAGCGACCTCGGCCGAGCGGCGTTCACCTTCATCAAACACGGGCGGAGCCAGCGGAGACAAACAAAGCCCGGCGGCGGACTCCGTCAGCAGCGGATGGATGAGCTGCCACACGGCGGATAACAACCCGGCTCGGCCAGTGACGGCGCCTCCTGTCACCTGTCGGCGTGTTAAAAGGTGGCGTTGGCGGAGGAAGCTAGACGGAGGAGCTGGCTGGCCCTGGAACCTGAATAAAAACGGGCGAGTCCAGACGCATGATGGGAGGTGAGGGAAGAAAGAAAGACTGGTTCTGATTCATGATGAAGAGCTTTAAAGTTTGAAGCTCGGTTAACGATGGCTGTTGGCTCCCTCCCTCCTCACCTTCCTCTCTCCTCCCTCTCTCTGTCTCCTCCTCCTCTCTCTCTCTCCTGTCTTCAGCTTCTTTCCTCCACCTCTGTCATTTCCACTCCTCTCCCGGTGAGTCTTCCTCCTTCTCTTCCTGCTCCATTCATCTACATTTTCCTCTCTTTCCAACTTTTTGCTGACTGACTCTTGTGACTGTTGTGACTGTTGTGACTGTGTTTCGCTGTCCGATCTTCTGAAATGTTGATGCTTGGTTCCTGATAAAGTTCCTCTGCTCTCCCCCCACAGCCTGAAGGTCTGTGAAGCAGAACCCAGCGCGGACCGAGGCGAGGGGCTCGGTTCTGTTCGGAATGTTCTGCCGGGCTGAGGAGCGCAGAATCCCCGGGGGACGCGCGGCGGAACCGCGATGAAGGCGCGGAGCTGTTCTCGGTGAAGGAGAGGAACAGTTCGGACCGGAACCATGGGGACCAGGCACCTGCTGCTGCTCCTCATCTACCTGGACCCGCTCAACGTTCTGTGCGCCGCCGCCAACAAGCGGAGCAAAGCGGCGCCGCCGCGCAGGAACCCGAAGCCGAAGGAGGCGAACGGCGGAAGCGGCACCGCGCTGCCGCTGGCCGGCGCCGCTCCGCCGGGGAGGGTGACCCAGGTGCAGGCTCCCGGCGTCCAGCACGACACCTGCCAGGGCTACTACGACGTGAGCGGCCAGTTCGACAAAGAGTTCTCCTGCAACAACACGGACCACCGCTTCTGCTGCGGCAGCTGCTTCCTGCGCTTCTGCTGCGCGGACCGGGGGAAGCGGCTGGAGCAGAAGAGCTGCACCAACTACAACACCCCGGACTGGATCAAGACGCAGCCGCCCTCCCCGGTGCCGACGGGCGACACCTACGACCCGGAGCTGGACCGGACCAACACCACGGTGTACATCAGCTGCGGGGTGGTGGCGCTCATCATCGCCATCGGGATTTCCGCCAAAGTTGCCTACGACAAAGCAACGAAAGCGCCTCAGGAGATGAACGTGCACAGGTGAGTTGGCACCTGCGGAGCTCCGGGCCGCGAGCGCAGAGAGGAGACACAGCTGACTTCGATCTGAGATGAAAGAAAACAAGCAGGCTTTTATTCCCAGGTCTGACAAAGTCACAGTCCGGAAGTTTCAAATAGCGGAGCGGCGTCCTGACCCCCGGGCCGGTGACGTCATAGCCCCGCCCCCCGCCGTCTTGAGCCTAAATAAACGAGGAACGGTCCTGATCCGTTTGTGCGCTGACATTCTCACGGCGGTCCCGGGAGGCCGAGCGGCCGCTGCCGGGAGCCGCAGGGATCAAGTAAATGCCAGCGGCAGGACCAGATCCCAAGATCTCCGCTAGGCAACCGTTCCGCAACGGCCCCGCCCGCCCATCCCAAGAAAACGCACCCAAGGAGTCTTTAAACAGTGACATACACAATGAGACGCCCAATGTGGACCGAGATCTCGCCAGTGGCGAATCGCAGCCTAGCGTGTGCTAGCTAGCAGAGTTAGCTGGTCGGACAGCGGCGGCTGTGGCGTTACCCGGCGTGACCGCGTTGATCGTCGCTGTCTGGCGGACACGTCGGTCGTGAGCGGTTGACCTGCGGCGTAGCGCCACCTATCGTACGCGAGCAGAACGCGACGCACGGATGCTAACGGCACGTTTCGGCGTGCCAGAGCTTTTCAAGGCAGATGTTTTGGTGAAAGCCTCAGGACGCAGCAGTTTCTGACCCCAGCGCCGAGCAGAGGTTCTGCTGCACGTCGCAGCGGCGGAACTTTAGAAACAGTTCCGGTCCGACGTCTGAAAACGGAACCGCGGGCCGACCTTGGCTGCGTCTGTGACCTTCACCGAAACACCAGAAAAGCAGAGCGAGAGCTGAAACCGCCGATGCGGAGAGGGCGTATTGATCACCATCTGCTGAGAAGCGTGGCGGTTCTCCGGTTTCAGGACGGAGAACCGGAGTTAAAATAGCCGCTGCAGTGAAGGAGCGAGCCCACGGTTCGAGCAATCTCACCGGTTACGTCAGCAACGTTTCGCCACCTTCTGGTGGAACCTCGGGAGCTTATCTGCTCCAGAGAGCAGGAACATGCCTGATTCCAGGTTTACCATTTCCAATGTCTGGATGGAAAACAGGCCGGCAACCAGTTAGCAACCGAGTTGCTGCCCAACGACAACACAACGGAAACAACCAGCCTGTTTAAAGCTAAGAACCACAGGTTTAAACTGGCGAGATTGGGGAGCGAGAGAGTAATAAAGCTGCTAATGTTGATGTGAAAAGGCTAAAAGAGTCGATAACAGACCAAGAAAAGGTCAGAACTCTGTAACACATAATAACGCGGTCAAAGTGTGACATTTGGTTATTGATCACACTTGTTTTTGTTTCCCAACACTGAACTGCGGGATTCCCCAAAGCTCCGAACTCGGCCCGCTGCTGTTTTCACTTTAGCTCCATCAGATCAAAGTGGATGTTTTTATCCATTTGTGTGCGTCAGAAATGTTGTACAACCTCAAATATTTGTTCTAATCTGAGGTTAATCAAAACGCTTAAACAGTGGAACCGATCGGAAGGCGTCTGTGTCTTTGATCCTCTTCTTCTTTGTTAATAAAGCCGACTCTGGTCCTTGAGACCTGCGGCGCGGTGTCCCGCCGGGCCGGCCAAGAATCAGGTCGCGCCTCGTCTGCAGGAAGGCCTGAGCTGTCCCAGAAATAACGCCTCCAAAGTCACACACTTTTGTCAAAGAGGACCGCACCTGACATCGACACACTTTTGGCTCTTCGGCTAAAGACGCGCGGTCGCCCATCATGTTCACTGTCAGCGCGGCGCCAGCGGTCAGAGCCGGCGGTGAAATATTGCTTTCATTTTGTAGCTTTAGAGACTCAAGACTTATTAAATTGGACTGGAGTCCAGCGCTCGTAAGTGCTTTTGTCTCAGCGTTGTTCAGCACACAGCTGAGATCCCCTCGTGACTCCGGGTGTAATTAGGATTTCCTCGCCGTCGTGTTCCGAGCCGATCCAAATGGGAGCTAAATCGTTTAGAAGCCCTTTTGGGGCTTTGTTGGGAGAAGAAAGAGGAAGGACATCAGTTCCAGTCTTCACCCCCGCTCCTGTCTTTCAGAGCGCTGGCTGACATCCTGCGGCAGCAAGGACCCGTTCCCGTTTCCCAGTTCGAGCATGAAAACATGGCGGTGATGGACGGGTCGCCCAAAGACGAGACGCCCATCAGAACCTCCAAGAACCATTACACACCAGTCCACAGCAAGGGGTCCAACCACGGTAGGAAACTCATTTAAAAGAGTCAGCGTTAGATCTTTTCTGTCAGTTCGACTGAGAAGTAAAAGATGCATCGTAATCATGAGGAGCAGAGCGAATGTGGGCGGGGCATGTTGCAGCCATAACCTTGCCAAACCCTCTGCTCTGAGGAGACGTAGAAGTTTCAGAGATTTTAAGGCGTGGCTTAGTGTTCATGTGCCAGAGATTTTGCAGACGTGTGCCACTCGAGGTCCACGTGCCAGAGGTTTCTGACACCTGTCACATGTTTATTTTATGTAAAGCCGAGTCTCCTAATTCCGTCTCCGTTTTGACTGACACCAACAGAAATAGACGCAGTTTCGCGAGCTCGTCGCCTTAATCGCTCCCAAAATGGAACATATAAGGGACCATACGGCAAATTAAATGCGGGGCCCCGGCTGAGCTCGTCTCCCTCACGCTCAGGTCCCGTAAGCCGACTCAGCACCGGCTCAAAATGCTCATCCTCGCTGACAGACGGGAGCGTTTTGTCTGCAGATAATTCAAGCCTCTTTTATCCAGATCCCTGCTCCAGGGATCAGCTCCTTCTCCGAGTGTCCCAGTATGGTGGCCCAGATTCACCAGAGTCATGTTGGACTCGTCCCATCATCACCCATCAGGGAGCCAGTGTGGCCCAGTTGTGCTAACTGCTGCATGCTGAGCACTTTTAATATCTGAACTTTAGCAAACACGGCGTGATTGATGCACGAGGAGGAGGAGGAGGAGGAGGAGGAGGAGAGCTTTGATGGCCTCCCTCATCTGTCTGGGGCATTGAAATTATTGGCCACCGGGGGCGGGATTTCACACACTCCTGCAACTTCAACAACAGGAGCTAAGCTAATCCTAGCCTCGCTTACAGCCAAGTCAGTTTTTGTTTGGGAACGGGCAGATAAAGCTGTTTATCCTCCGTTACCTGAGGGCTCTTATGAAGAACCTGAGCGACTGTTTGAACAGGAGCAACCCGACAAATGACACGAAGCTGATTAAGGCCCGACCTCGCGCTCAACGGCGTGGACGCAGCCTCGTCTGCCCGATCTGTTAAACCTGATCAGAGATTCTTCCTCTGTCACTTTGTCAGCGGGTTCGTTACGTAAAAAACACCCACAGAAAAGATGTCTTTGTTGTCCAGACGGTGTCATCTCAGCTTCTTTTGGTTAGCTGCGCGGCGGCGCGACGTGACGATGAAAGGGTGGAGGGTGCGGAGGAATGGATGGAGACGCTCCAGGGAGACGTGACTCAGATTTTAGCACAAAGTTGAGAAAACAAAGGACGTTGTTCTTCGACTGTGGAGGAATTGTTCTTTTGGTTGAACTCTCGTCCACCAGCGTCCACTGTTGTGGTTGTTAGCGCCACCTGGAGGAGCTCCCAAAGGCCCACGAAGGAGCATCAAAGCATATTTGTTTAATCGCTAAAGCCATTCAGGGGGCTGTAAAAACTCGACACGGATTCCGGGCAGGCCGGACTGCAGCTACGAGCCGAGCTGGCCCGCTCGGCGTTCCGGAGGACGGGTCACACCTCCTCCAGCGTTCACGGACGGCGCCGCTCCAGCATGGTCCCAGATAGAGCGAGCTTTATCACTTCCATCACCCAGAGTTCACCTCTGTCCTCGTCCTTTTCAAGCGGACGTTCGGATGGCGCCGGAGCGGTCCTGCGGAGGACGATGGCGTGGCAGAAGAACCGGGATAGAAATCATCCAACCCTCAGGATTAGAATTGAAATATCCCGGCAGCTGAAGTTCTCCTGGGAGCGCTGGGTTCCATGAGCCAGGAAGTCCAGAAGCCTTTGAAGTGGATCCGCCCCATCCGCCACTTCCTGTCGGTCCGGCCCTCTTCAGTATTCCGGATCCGTGGCCGCTGGCTTCTGGAAGCGTCCGGAGCGTCGAGCGCAGATAAGGTCCCCTCGCAGCTGGAAAGATGGAATCTGGCTCCCATTTTGTCGCAGCTAGCCTGATAACGCCGCCGCCATTTTGGATCCATAGGTGGAGGTTATTCAACGATTCGTTCAGGTTCCGTCTGTGGAAGCGGCGGTTGCGTCGGAGCGTTGGAGCGTCGCTGGTGAAGAGCTGAAACGCTTCCTGGGAGTTGTAGTTCAGCCTGGCTGAAGCGGCAGGATTTACTCTTCATTTCTCTTTTCCCGCCAGGACATTATGGGATGGCAGGAGGCCAGGATTTGCACCCCTTCATCTCCTCTGGGTTCCTGACGCTGGGGCGGGGCCATTTGAAAGGTAAGATCCATCCCTCCATGAGTGTGACGGTTGAATCAGCCGCTCCTGTGAAACACACACGCTGGTGACGAAATCCACACGTCCACTCACAAAAACACTCTGACACGCCGGCGCGTGCGAAGGCGTCGCGGCGCACTCGCAGCTTCTGCTGCTGGTAAACGCCGTAACCACGAGCCTGTGCTTGTTTTACAGCGCAGCACTCCTTCGACGAATCCGGACAGATGTCCTGGCAGGCCGACGTGGACATGCCGCTCTCCTACGGTACGTCCTCCTCACACACACACACACACACACACACACACACACGCACACACACGCACAGGAAACTGAGGGTTCCTGGAGTTTTTTGGTGTCCGTGGCGACCGTGTCCAGTTTCCTGTGGCTCCACGCTGCTTTGCATTCCGACGTCAACTGCATGAATGATGTGATCGGCTCTTGTTGTTGGCGTGAACAAACATTTGCCGCTCGCCCCTCTCTCACCCCCCCCTCGCCCCTCTCTCACCCCCTCTCTTGCCCA